>PISW01013555.1:0-25678 GCA_004023785.1 Mungos mungo
AGCAGGCCCAGGCACAGGGGATCACTCTTGCCCCTCAGCAGGCCCAGGCAGAAGGCATCACTCTCACGTCTGAGCAGTTCAAAGCATTGGTGGACACCCTCACCCCTGAGAAATGCCAGGGCTTGGGTTTCATACACACCCCTGAGAAAGTTCATGCATGGGGGTCTCCTCTTGCTGCAGCACAGGCCTGGAAATTGGGGGTCCCTATCACTCCAGAAAATGCCTGGGTCTCAACTGCCACTCTTACCCCTGAACAGACCCAGGCTTTGGGTACTCCTCTCTCCTTAGAACAGGCTCAAGGGATTTCTCTCTCTCCAGAACAATTGTGGGAATCAGATAAATCAGATAAATCCCATGCCTTGGGATTTCCCCTTACCCTTGAGCAAGTCCAACCTTTGGGAGCCCCCTTCATCCCAGGACAATCCCATCCCAAGCGGGTGGATGATCTAAAATCAAGAGCAGCTCTCATTGATGAACGGCTCTCACCACTTGGGGTCCATCCTCTTTTAGAACATACCCTGAAAGTTGGGATCGTGCCTGTTACTGATAAACCTGTTGCACCAAGTGTTCCTCATATTTCTAAGCAGTTCCCCACATTGGATTCTTCCAGTCTTAGATCATTTCAAAAATTGAAGGCTCCTGTCCTTCCTAGGCAATCCCCAGCGTCTGCTCCTATTGCTGAGAAGTCCTCTCCTATTCCCTTGCAGAGATCACGGTCTCCTCTTTCCCAAGCCCCTGGGAAATTGCTAGGAGTGAGCATTCCTTCTGAGCCTGGGAAACTCCTTGCACCACAGACTTTTCCTTCCTCTAAACAGACTGTGTTTTCTAAAGGTCAACCCACCTCTGTTCAGTCTGCAGCACCAGAGGTCCCGTTGACCCCTGGGACCCTGCCAACTTCAAGGCAGCCCCTTACACTGGAGACCCTTCTTGGCCTTCAGCAGTTCTTTACCTTTTGGGGCTCTTGGACTCCTCAGTTACCTCAGATATCAGAAGACCCTCTTGCCCCCAGGCAGCCCCTTATATCTAGAGTCCCACACACCTCTGCACAGATTCCTGGTCTCTTGGCCTCTCCTTCTCCTAGGAAGCCCTTTGTTCCTGGGACCTCTTCCATCCAGGGGGAGCTCCTGGAACCTAGACCCTTAACACTCTCTGAGCAGCCCCAGACATCCCAGCCCGCTGTTACCTGTGAGCAGTCTCTCCATCTACAAGCCCCTTCTACCCCTGGGCAGCATCAAGCTTCCCCACTGCAGATCCCTCCCACCCTTGGGCATCCTCCAACCCTATGGGCCTCCCCAACTCCTGGAAAGTTCCAGAAAGATTTATCCTCTTCTGTCTCCAAGGAAAGTAAGGAAAGATTGGCAATTTCTTCTCTGAAATCTAAATCAGCATTTGTTCATCCCAATGCTGCAGATTTCAAGGTAACTCAAGCCCCTTTCACCACCAAGAAGTCCCAAATATCAGAGGTCTCTGACACTTCTGAAGAAATCCCAATATGCCATGATCCTATTGCCATGGAACAATTTAGAACATTTCAGTCCTATCTTACCAATTACAGGACACCAGTACCACAAACTCCTTACATTCCCACACTCCTGAAGCCTGTAACATCACTACCTTCTCTTACGACTGAACTACGCAAAACATCACAGATCTCGTCTTCTGAATGGGACCAGAAATCTCAGTTCCCCCCTATAGACAAGCCCTGGATACTGACTTCAGTTTCACATACCAAGAAACCCAAGATGATGGTGCCCCCTTCCACTCCCCAAGAGTTCAAAGAGCAGAGATATTTTGTTGATGTGGAGGCTCAGAGAAAGAACCTGATACTCTTAAATCAGGCCACAAAAGCTTCTGTACTTCCTTCACAGCTACACGCAACAGCTAGGAATCTCATAATTGAGACACTTCATTCGAACACAGTTCGGCTGGGATACTTATTCCGCAAGTACATTGCTTACAGGCTGATCCAGCGTGCAAGGTAGATGTAATATTGAGTGTCCAGCTTTCTGGTTTAGTCCTGATTTCAAATATCTTCCCTTCATTACCCTATAAGTATGTACATATTTGTCAGATTAGATGTTCTAAAATATCCTCTCTTTTTTTAGTGTTCATTTATTTTTGAGAGAGAGAGATGCAGAGTGTGAGTGGGGGAGGGGCAGAGAGAGAGAGAGACAGAGAGACAGACAGACAGAATCTGAAGCGGGCTCCAGGCTCTGAGCTGTCAGCACAGAGCCCAACATGGGGCTCAAACTCACAAACTGTGAGATCATGACCTGAGCTGAAGTCAGATGCTTAACCAACAGAGCTACCCAGGTGCCACTAAAATATTCTCTCATAGGTCTGTGGGATGAAGCTTATTTAAGATAGCAAAAGGAGATATATATATATGTATTGAAAATAAAAAATGATCCATTTCTTCCATTCATATCTCTAGCAGAGATGCTAAGATACATTTTGTGGATCATGGTTGATCTCCAAAATATCAACTTCAAAAGCTTAAAAATACTTCCAGTTATTTTTAAATTTCTTTCATCATCTTGAGTTCACCAAAAGATCTATGATTCTTAAAATGGGAGATGGTAAGTTATGAACAAGGTGTTGCCATGGTAATCTTGCTGCTGAGGCAACCCGGAGGAAATAGGTCCTGGTCCTGATTTGTTAGAATTGCAAAAAAAAAAAAAAAAAAGTTTGCAAATATAGGGGTGCCAGCCAACTGGTGGCTCAGGCAGTTGAGCATCAGACTCTTGATTTCGGCTCAGGTCCAGGTCATGATCTCATGGTCGTGAGATCAAGCCCCATGTGGGGCTCTGGACTGAACATGGAGCCTGCTTAAGATTCTTTCTCTCCTTCTCCCTCTGCCTCTCCTGTGTTATGCTTGGATGTGCTCGAAAGAAAGAAAGAAAGAAGGAAGGAAAGAAAAAAGAAAAGAAAAGAAAGAAAGAAAGAAAGAAAGAAAGAAAGAAAGAAAGAAAGAAAGAGAGGAAGAGGAAGGAAGGAAAGAAAAAAGAAAAGAAAAGAAAGAAAGAAAGAGAGGAAGAGGAAGGAAGGAAGGAAGGAAAGAAAAAAGAAAAGAAAAGAAAAGAAAAGAAAGAAAGAAAGAAAGAAAGAAAGAAAGAAAGAAAGAAAGAAAAATTGCAAATATCAGAAATAGGTCAGGGAAAGTGACAATTGTCCTGCTATCCTTAGCACTTATGTTTGAGATCACCAACCTATTATTTTGGGGCTATCTTTTACCTAAAATTGTAAGAGGCCAAACTGAAACCTATACTAGAAAGGGTTATCATTAATTACAATAACAACATGTCATTTATTCAACAAATATTTATTGAATGCCTACTATGTGCCAAGTATTGTATTAGGTGCTAAGGATACAGCAGTGTTCCATGTTCCCATGAAATTTATACTTTTGAGGATTGAATTAATTTGGGACTAAGTATTGGAACAGCAAGGTAAAAAAGACTTATTCAAGCTATAATCAGAACTTTTCATTTCAAAGTATAGGTAATCTGAGATTTGTTGACAAATATTTTACTCTCTACCTGTCTTTGGCTTTCTCTTTCCAGACTGAATAATCCTACCTTTTTTCCCCCAGCAAAATGAAAAATATTTAATACACAAAAAAGAACAACAGAATCAACAGGCATAAAAGGCATTAATTACACGATGCAAACCCCCAAAAGATACAGAGCTATTAACTTACCAGTTCTTTTGACAATAAACTATAAAATAAAAAAAACTTACTGGTGTTTAAAATGACTAGGCAAGGACACATGAAAATGTCTCCTTTCCTCACTTAGTGAGCTAGATACTATTCAAAAGTTATTTTTAATTGCTGTTTTTTGCTCCACTTTATGAAACCACACTTGCTGCTCATGTTGATTATGTCCACCCAATAAGGTACGTTATTTGGAAAATTGCATGCATTTTGTGCCACGTCATCAAGTGCATAAAGAAAATTTTTGTACATCAAGACTACAGCAGGGCAGTTGTATCTACTATTCAAATTCACACATACTTCTCTCAGATCCTAGACACGGACCTCTTTTCTAATCAAGAGCTTCATATCAAGGAAAGAATATATAGGCTTGACGTGTGAGTAAAAGGAAGAAACATAGGCCCTGCTAGGCAGGCGTAGAGTGAAGTTTATGCTCAGCTTCCAGGACATGTGAATATTACTGGACTTTAAAATTTTTTATTTTTATTACTTTTTTAATCTTTGTGTTTTGACTCTGCTTTTTGCCCTGTAGAAATTTTTGATTTTTATGTGTTCATATCATTTTTGTGCCAAGTTTTTATTTTTATTTAAATTCTAGTTAGTTAATATATAGTGTAATATTAGTTTCAAGAATAGAATCTAGTGATTTATTACTTAAATGTAATACCAAGTGCTCAGTACAACAAGTGCCCTCTTTAATTCCTGTCTCGCATTTAGCCCATCCCCCCACCCACCTTCCCTCCAGCAACTCTCAGTGTGTTCTCTATAGTTAAGAGTCTTTTTTATGGTTTGCCTCTCTCTTTTTCCCCCTCTGTGTTCATCTATTTTGGTCCTTAAATTCCATATATGAGTGAAATCAGATGGTATTTGTCTTTCTCTGACTGACTTATTTCACTTAGCATAATACACTCTAGCTCCATTCACATTGTTGCAAATGGCAAGATTTCCTTTTTATGGCTGGGTAATATTCCACTGTATATATATCCCAGACCTTTTTAAAAAATTTTTAAATGTTTATTTATTTTTGAGAGAGAGAGAAAGAATGGGGGAGTGGAAGAGAGAGAGGGAGACACAGAATCTAAAACAGGTTCCAGGCTCTGAGCTGTCAGCACAGAGCCCAATGTGGGGCTTGAACCCATGATGCTGATATCCTGACCTGAGCCACTGTTGGATGCTCAACCAACTGAGCCACCAGGTGCCCCTAAACTATTTTTGAAGGAAGAATGTTTTGTAGGACCTCTGTAAGTGAAGATCCATAATTAAATGCTATAATATAGTTTTAAAGCTGTATTAGCACAAGATCAAGGTAATATACCTGAGAAGCAATAATGGAGAGGATGTAAAATTAGACCAGATGATGATAATAAAACATTTCATTTCCATACATATTGAAGAAAGTCCTGAAAGGTACTAAGTATTATGGTGACCTGACAGGATTTATCATTTAATTCACCAACATTTTTGATCATAGCAACCACTATTTGCTAGGGACTGTGTTAGACCTAGGGGACCGAGGGTGGCAAGATACAAAGGTGGATAAGCTGTATCCTGCCTTGAGGACACTCAAAGTCTACTCAGAGAGACACCCACACAAACTGGTGATTCTATGTGGAAAGAACAATGATGGTACATGTACACAGTATACAGAAGAGGACTGAAGATAGGGGAGAGTTAGGTAAAACCACTAGATATCCAGACCTTTGAAGGAAGAGAGTCTAGCAGAGCACAGAAAAGAAGCAAGTAAAAGGAGTATGTGTACGTGTGTATGTGTAAGCTACTTTGCTGTTGGTAGAACACAAAAAATAAGCAGGACATGGCAAGAGAAGAGACTGTAAAGATACACTAGGTCAAAAAGAATCCTAAATGGCATGCTAAAGAACTTGTATTTTATTTTGTATGTGATAGAGGATAACAAATATTCCTAACAAGGGAAGTAAAATGTGAATAATATGGAAGGTGGATTTAAAGCGAGTAAAACTTCATGCAGAGGCATAAATTAGGGCCAGACAGCATCCACCCAAAAGTTTTGAAGGAATATAAGGGTATATAATCAAATAACCAACAAAGTGTAAACTATTTCCTGTTGTCTGGAAAGGATTCTATGTGAGGGTGATATTTTAACAGTAACTTCTATTAAGGAAGGGCATCCATGCCAGGCAATCTGGCAGAATCTGTAATAAAAGGAGAATCATTGCCCTCTTGAAAAAGCAAAAACTGATAAAGGAAATACAAGTTTTGTAGGGAAATCAAACTTGTTTAATCTAGACTTCTTTGAGGAAACATTACATGGACAATGAGAAACTAAATGAAAATAAATGATTTAAAGTTATTTATATACACACACAAGGGGTTACAAAACATCTGGAAAGAAGAGAAACTTCAGATACTTTACTGTGTTTAACTTGTAGATAAGGAATCATTCAGGAAGTCCATCCTATTTGCCCAAGTTATAGCTAGTAAGTAGTGGAGCTGAATTCAAAAAGCCTGTTTCCAAAGTCCTATAGTCTAAAGTACTATATTATAGAATAGTATAGTAACCTGCCTTGAAGTAGGGAAATATAATGATTTGATATCCAAATTTTAATCATGCTTTCTCTTAAACATAGACTTTGAAGTCAGGAACACCTTGGCTCAAATTTCCAATTCTAAACCTCTCTGAGGTTCTGTTTGTAAAATGGATGTGATAATATTTACCTCAAAGAATGGTTGCAAAGATTAAATGAAATAATGTATTTAAAAACAATGAAATATTTAAATGTAAATTTAAAAACATAAATACAATTTTAATACAATGATTGACACACAGTGGGTGCTCAGTAAATGTAAAGCACCTTCCCTTGGATTGTGATTCTATATCAAATATTGTAAAAAATATTCCTTAGGATGGGGGTGAGGTTTTATCAGTATAAGTGAAACTTTCTAAGAGAGTGGGAACAAAAGGTAAGTTTTGAATGGCCATGATCCTAGATAGGGCATTTAAATAATGAGATAGTTCAGCAGTTACTACTAGACTGAAATGTTTACATTAATAAAAATTAATTATCTTTAAAAATCCATGGACAATAGAGGTGCCTGGGTGGCTCAGCCAGTTAAGCATCCTACTTCAGCTCAGGTTATGATCTTGTGGTTCATGAGTTTGAGCCCCATGTTGGGCTCTGTGCTGACAGCTCAGAGCCTTGAGCCTGCTTCAGATTCTGTGTTTCCCTCTCTCTCTGCTCCTCCCCAAGTCACACTCTGTCTCTCTTTCTCTCAAAAATAAATAAACATGAAAAAAGAAATTAAATCAATGAGCAATAATTTCTCTAAGCTTGAAATGAAACTATGAACCTTTTGAAGTTTCCAAGAATTCATTATTGAATTATGATTTTAATCTGAAATTTAAATGTGATTTCAATGAGGAAGAATTATGGAGAAAATCTAAAAGTCTGTGTGAATAGACAGAAAAATATTAGGAAAAGCTATTAGAGAGATATAATGCATAACTCAGTGATTATAGTCAACAATACTGTATTATAAACTTCAAAGTTGCTCAAAAACCAAATCTTAAATCTCTCTACCAAAAAAAAGATACTTATGGGACATGATGGAGGTTTAGCTAAGGATACAATGGTAATCGTATTGCAATATAAATGTATCAAATCAACACATTGTACACCTTAAACTTACACAATGTTATGCCATTTGCATCCCTTATGTTTACAACATATAACCATCATATGATGGTTAATGAAGGCTATCCACTTACTTCACTGAGAACAGTGTCATTTGTGGGAATGGATATGATAGGCATTCTATAATGTATGTAGAGAAGTGATTAAAAACAAGGTTATTGGAAAAAATAACTTAAATTAATTAAATTAATTTGGAATTAACACACGTAAGTATTAAATAATCCATATATACAGTAGGTTCTAAATTACTAATTCTAGCCTACTAGAGGCCTAAAAGTTATTCTGTGTGTGTGTGTAAAATGCCTATATTCAGAAGAATATCTGCAATGGGTTATCATTGCCTACCCCCCCCCACCAAAATCCACACTTCTTCACGTGCCTTTTATGATCTTTCAGCAGCCATACATTCCAGCATTGTCCTCCACTGTATCCTTTCACAGATCTGTGGTCTAAAAGTCTCAGACTATTCACCACTCCCAGTATAGAACTCATTTTTCTGCCTTTGTTTATAGTATTCCCTCAATTCCTCCTCCTCTTTCCCTAAACTTTAGTGACAGATTTACCTGAGAATTTGTGTAAAATACTGATCTGAAGCCTACAAGATTTTGATTCAAAAGATTTAGGAAAGCACCCTGAAATTTGAAGTTTCAATAAGCACCACCACCACCTCATAACCCCTGCCCAGATGATTTAGTTCAGGTGAACTGAATTCAGTTCAGGTCCACATTTTGAGAAATACTGGTACTGTGGAAAGAGAAAAGATCTGGGTTTGCTGCCCAAATCTATTACTTACGTGACTTTCAGAAAAGTACTCACCTTTGCTCAGATTCTTTTTCCTCTCCTATAGAACAGAGATGGCAAAACACTCTATTTAATAGGCACAAACATAGTGGTATACACTACGTAGAGAGAGAGAGAGTACATTTTTATGAATGTTCCTCAAGATCCTACGCAACAACTTCCTACGAGGCCTTCTTTATTCCTCTTGTTAGTATGAATTATGCTTTCTTTTTTGCTCAAATAGCAAGTTTATGTATGCATAAATAAATAAATATTATTTTAGAGAGAACACAAGTGGGGGAAAGAGGCAGAGGGAGAATCTCAAGCAGGCTCCATGTGCGGAGGGCTTGATCTCATGACTCTGGGATCATGACCTGAGCTAGAACCGAGAGTTAGACACTCAACCGACTAAGCCACCCAGGCACCCCAGCATTTTTATATTTCTATTTAGCCTTCATTTCATTCTATTTGACACTGTTAATTTATTAGTCTCCTATTCTGGCTTGTATATGCTTTGAAGGCAAGGACACTGTCTTTCTCATAATTCTGTTGAGTGCCTTCTACATATCTTATACATATCAATACTAAAATTTTAAGGTATTAAAATAATAAGCAACACTACTGTAACACTAAAAAACTCCAGCGTTAATGACAACTGGACCATCATTATCAATTTTTGAAAGTTTAGTCACGTAAGGAACTAGATTAAGGTCTCATTAAGCAAGCCTCCCACCCCTATCCCATCCCTCTCTACTTACTATGGATGAGAACTGAAACTAGGTTCAGGTTTGCTAAATTAGGATCAGTAGTTATATCAATCTCACTCATTAATATTTGTTTTCAAGAAACAACCTGATCAAGCGATTACAAGTGATCCAAAATACTGGGAAAGGTTATGAAACCCGGAACCTTTACATAATGCTGAGCAGAATTGATGAGTACCAGAAAAAGGTGATGCAGGTGTGGACCAACAGGCAGAAGTCTTTAGAGAAGAAACGGAATAAGTGCCTGAGGAAAATGATATTCTTATTTAGCCAGGTAACTTGTTTTCTATTCCCTCTCCCCATTGTGTTGTAAGAAAAATGAAAGTGGTAAGCTATGAAAATAACATTTACCTGGAGATATTATGTATATTAGTTTTCTAGGGCCACTGTAACAAATTACCACAAACTTGATGGCTTAAGACAATAGAAATATATTTTCTCCGTTCTGGAGGTGAGTTTGTGGAATCAAGATTTTGACAGGGCTGGTTCCTTCTGGAGCCTCTGAAGGAGAAATTTGCTCTGTGCCTCTCTCCTAGACTCTGGTAGCTGTCAAAAACCCTTGGCATTCCTTGGCTTGTAGCTGGATAGATCCAATCTCTGCCTCTGCCTCCCCATGTATCTGGTATCTTCTCTTCCGTCTCTTATAACACCATGTGTCATTGGATATAGGACCACCTGGTTAATCTACAATGATCTCATCTTGAGGTCCTTAATTACATCTGTAAAGACCTTTTTTCCAAATAAGGTCACTTTCACAGATTCTGGGTGAACACATCTTTTGAGGGGTTTACAATTCAAGCCAGCACACCATGACCTCAGTGGAAACTTTTAAATTGATGACAGGTATGTTGACTGGACTCCCTAGATGGGAAAATGTTAGAATTGGAAAGACTTCTAGAAATGCTCAACTTCTTCCTAGTCAACCCACATCTACCAGCCTCTAGATATAAAACTCTTAAAGTTACCACTCTCCAACAGATTCATGATGGTTACTCTTCTCCTCAAAACTATCAGAGGGGCGCCTGGGTGGCTTAGTCGGTTGAGCGTCCAGCTTCGGCTCAGGTCATGATCTCACAGTTTGTGGGTTTGAGCCCGACGTGGGTGCTGACAGCTAGCTCAGAGCCTGGAGCCTGCTTCAGAGTCTGTGTCTCCCTCTCTCTCTCTGACCCTCCCCTGCTCGTGCTCTCTCTGTCTCTCAAAAATAAATAAAAAACATTAAAAAAAACTATCAGAAAGCAAATTTTAACAGCAAGAGTTTACAATAAAGGAGATAAGAGTTTATTTAACTGACTTACATAGCATCAGGCACAGAATCTGATCCTGTTAAACTCTGACAAACACTCATTATGTCCCAGAGCCCCTCTGAGATAACCATTAGAATGCTTTTGGGAGTGACAGTGGCCTTCCAGAAAGTGATAGAGCTGAGATTAGAATTATTTGTTCTGTTCATGCTCCAACATGGAGCTCTGGAACATTCTTGGAATTCTAGGACTATTTTATATTTATGTATCATTTTCTCACTAAATTCATTTATAAAACTATTTGCTACTTTGTTTTTTTATTGTTTATTTATTTTTTGAAGGAGAGAGACAGAGTACAAGCAGGGGAGGGGCAGAGAGAGGGAGACACAGAATCTGAAACAGACTCCAGGCTCTGAGCTGTCAGCACAGAGCCTGATGCAGGACTTGAACCCATGAGCCATGAGATCATGACCTGAGCTGAACCCATGAGCCATGAGATCATGACCTGAGCTGAAGTCGGACGCTTAACCGACTGAGCTACCCAGGCAACCCAAATTACTTGCTACTTTAAAGGTATAGAATTCTCATCATAGCCTGATCAATCTAGACATAATTTTCCAGGACAGCTATATTTTAAATATTAAAGCTCTTTGGTCAAAAAAGGGATATTTTTTACAGTTTTTGGTTTAAAAAATATGGCCAATGTAGATGAAATAAAGCAAAATGAGTTGGCAGTGTCAAGAACTGTCTGATAGGAATCACAACATCTAGAGCACTTCAGAGGATGAATAAGGATCTGTGATCAGGGAATGCAGAATCTAGATGATGACGTGATTATTAAGATATAAGAAGGGAGAGGAAAAAGCAAAAGGCAGAAGAGGGTACCAATGAATAAATACCTTACAATGGTCAAAAGTTTGGTTCTGCTACCAGATCTTGTGGGTTCAAATCAGCTTTACCACATATTAACTAAGAGACTTTGAGCAAGGTCTAAATTTTCTGAGCTTCAGATCTCTATGTGTAAGAGAAAGGTAACAACAGTACCCACCACCTCATAAGGTTGTTGTAAATACCAAATGAGTTAATATAGAAAAAGCACGTGATAGTCAGCAAGTATTCAATAGGTGTTATCATTAGATTTGCATAGTGCTTCACAATTTATGAGGTGCTTCCATATATATTATCTTATAAAACACTCACAAAAACCCTGTGTTATTATTCTGGTTTTAGAAATAAGGAGAAAGAGGTGTAGATAAAATTAGCACCTAACCCTAAGTCACAAAGCTAGGAAACTGGAGAAGTAGGACTACAGCTTATGAAGGTTTTTATATAACATAGTTGCCACCTCTGAAATTTTGTGTTGGAGGTGAAGGTGTAGGAGGAGGGGAGAAAGAGGATAGAGGAAACGGATTTGTAAATCCATGGAAAACGAAGAGTCACAGTCTAGCCAGGGCCAGCTTAGATCTTCGTAAAGACTCTGACCCTTTTTTCCCCATGGTTTCCTTTTCTGATTTATTTATTTTTAGTTTCAACAGATGTATAAATTGAATCTTAGTCAACCTATCCCTCTTGTCATCGACAAAAAGCAGATACCCACCTCTACCAAATTTGTTCAACAACCATGCCTAGATCTGCTAAAAGAAGAGGACAGAAAGTCTGACACATCCAAGAAATATCGGTATGTGATAGGAAAGACTGACATTAAACCTTCTTTGGACGATATATGGGACCTATTGCTTTTTTTTTTTTCCTGCCCAAGAGCTTCCCCTTCCCCACAATTATGGTATGGTGCAGTGGAGAGTCTAAGGTAGTATTAATTTTCTTAGATAATTTAACAAGAGGCTTATTTACATATTTTTCTACATAAATATTTAACATATAATTTTGAGTTCTTTTTTAAAAATTGATGCTGGTCTGCTCCCTGCCTGTTCTTTTCCAGGAATGAAGTAAGTCCAGTTTTCCTTTTAGTGGTTCCCCTTTATAACAATTTCAAGACGGGCTCTCTTGCCCCTACAGGTGACATGACAATTATGGTCCTGGAGGGAGATAGACTGATGGAATGCCTTCCTTATAATGTGTCTTGGGGGCCTCAACTCACATGCATGGGCTTACTCCAAAGACTCAACTAGGTGTTTAACTTCCCAAGTCATTAATTGTGAATGCTAAAGACTTTAACTAAATGGTTGGAGGAGGAAGAACTTTTTGAATAAAATGTTAGAATTCTTTTCCCATACTTTTGAACTTATATCTAACTGAATCATAACTAGTGTCAACAGATTTTTCCAGATGAAAGATTAATTTCATTAATCATATAAGGACATACATTTTTAGATTTGTGGAACATTTGTTAATTTGTGATATTCTACTTGAATGTGAATTGTTTTATTTTTGCTCACTTAATAATTTAGTTCAACTTAAAATTTAACTTAAATAAAGCTGGTCTTGCTAAAAAATGAAGCTGATTCTTCTTTATTATGAAATAAATTCTTTGAGTACAGAACAAAGACACTTAGGTTACTTTTTTCCTTTTTTTTTTTTTTTTTTTTTTTTTTAGAGAAAAGGTAAGAGTTTTGGGAAGGAAAGGGAAAAAATGTTGATGGGGAAAAAATAGTCTGGATATGGTCTACATATTCCACGAAGCTAAGAAGGTAGTTTTAAAATAGATTACTGGGTGGAGTAATGGAAATGGAAGTGCAGCTTTTGGGGAAGAAAAAAAAAGCTATTTTAGCAAATTCTGCTGTTTTAATCTATCTCTCAAAGTGGGCATACCTAATGTTCTTCGGTGCCAGAGAGGGCACCATAGGACAAGGTGGTGTGAAGAGAAAAAGAAAGAATAAAAATCATACATTTTGATTGGATATGGAGGTCAGGAGGGTTTGGCACTTCCAATTAATGCTCTCTGGTTCTTTAGACAAGAAGACCAAATGGAAGCCATCTGGAATGCTGATCTGTCGACTTCAAGCTACCCAATAACAGAGAAGACATCAATACGTTCACTCTGGGCCCAGCTGGGTGGGTACCCAGATATTCCTATGCTACTCCAGTTAGATGTTCAATCTACCTTCAGAAAATCTCTTGGATCCATTAAATCACAGTAAGTTAAGGACTGGGAGCACTCTGGTAATTGGGCCTTTGGTCATAGACCTTCTGTTTCCCTAACTTGACCTTACCTTATGGCATCAGGGAATTACCAAAAGTAGGTGTTTGGTGTAAAGTTAGACATTACCTTTTCCAGGATGCTGTATACAGTATGTAACCATCTGAATCTTTTTTCACTTAGCATAACTCCTATGAAATTCATCCATGTTATTATATGTATCATTAATTCATTCCTTTTTATTTACTGACAGTATTATTCCATTATATGGCTGTAACACATTTTTATTTTTATTATTTTTATTTTTTTTAATTTATTTATTTTTTTTATTTTTTTTTATAATAGTTTATTGTCAAATTAGTTTCCATATAACACCACGTGCTTCTCCCCACAAGTGCCCCCCACCATGACCATCCCCCCTCCCTCCCTCCCCCTCCCCCCTCAGTCCATGGTGCTGAGGAATAGGAGCACATGTACCCCAATGTTCATAGCGGCACTTTCTACAATAGCCAAATCATGGAAAGAACCTAAATGTCCATCGGCTGTAACACATTTTTAAATTCATTCATCAGATGAAAGACATCTGAGTTGTTTCCAGTTTGGGGCCATTATAAATAAAAGTTCATATATAGGTTTTGGGGTGAATATAAGTTTTTACTTCTCTTAGATAAATACCCAGGAGTGGGGTGATGGCTTAGATAAGTGTATGTTTAACTTTTATAAGAATTTCCCAAGCTTTTTTCCAAAGTGACTTTTCATCTCTGTATTTATTCAGTGGGGCTACTTCTTGTCCTGCGTCTGGATGAAAATCTAGCTGGTTCTGTGACATTTCTGGTAACTTTTTTGTAATATTTCTATCTGGTTAGTAAAAAGTCCAGGACCATGTAGAAGTGAAACTCTCATTTTATATTAAAGTTGAGGCTTTTCCTCTCTTCCAGCTAAGACTATTACAACTTATAGTTAGAGAAGGAGTATATGACCAGCTTCTTTTTTCTGCCCTACTACTTCTGTTCTTACTTTCCCAGCTTGCTACTAAGGGACCCTTTAGGGATTAGAGGTCTCAGAAGGGAGAAGAGAGATGGTAAATGGAAAGTTCTTACTATTACTGTTGCGTTTTCTAACATCAGTGCTTCCTGGATGTGGCAGACTTTTAAAGCTGACTCATGAGGTACTTTGATCAGTTCCTTGGAGGTCACCATCACTGGAGATCTCTTATCCGCAGATTTCTTAATCTTGTCAAATATATTTCTATTCCAACTGGTTGTTTACATCTGTGATACCTCCAGCTTCTCTTTGCTGAGATGTGTTTGCATATTTAGGCATCCCTCACAGACAGAATCCATGACAGCCCTATGCCACCTTTATTGGGCATACATACGTATGTATGTGGCCCACATCTAGTCTACTGGAAACAGTGTGGCTTCCTTTGTCCAAGTAAACTCTGAGGTTGAAGGCTTATCCCAATGCAGCAGTAGCCTCTTTGCTTCTGCTATTAGTACAGCTAGCCAATCAATCACTGCCTTAGCTTTTTTTTAATGTATTGAGTCAGGCCTCATTACTAGGCCTCCAACAGCAGGGGCCTGTGATGAGTTCTTGGAGTGGAGAATGGGTAGGCATGCTCTCAAAATCCTCTTCTCCTTGACCATTTCATACTGTGTGTGAGTTAGACGATTAAGAGTCAATTTAATTAATATTCAACTTTATCCAGTCAACCTGAATTTAATCTGACAACTTTTTCATTGTGCTTTATCAAAACTTCCATTTTGATATGCTACCACATACAAAATATGTATTAGGAGTTTCTAACTTGTATAGTTAGATGCCTAAAAACATTCAGAGTAAGAGGTGCTGAAAACAGTGAAAAAAACTAAGACATAGGAAATAGGAGAACTTGGATTTTTGCCATTTTTCACTAAAAATAGAAATACAGAAAATATACATTTTAAGACATCTTAAGTTAGTAATAATGGGCACTATATGATCAGTTACTATTTGCCATTCTCCCTTTTTTTTCTCACTATAATCTCTTCAAGGTCTTCCTCCCTGCAAAAGGATTATATTTATTTTACTTTGTGAAAATTAAAGTACAAACAAAAAGATTTTCTTTCCCTTTGGGATTATTTCTACCATTCCTTAGATTTCAGTTTAAACATTTATTCTCTCTGGGCTGTCTTCTCTAATCCCTCCTATGTGCTCCCACAGCACCTTAAAATTAAACAGTATCAGAGCACTTATCATTCTATATTGTGCCTCATTATTTGCCTGATTTCAGACAATATGCTTTGTAGAATTTAGCTGCCTTTGTGCTGAACTGCCACTACTTTTGCTCTGCCTGCTTTCCTTTCAAAATTATTTATGGACTACTTAATATGTGCCAAGTACTATACCTAGGTACTGAGATATAATATGTTGGGAAGGTCTCAAGAGATCATAGATAACAGGCAGAAGGAAAAATTTGTGTAAATATCTAGAGCCTATAGAATATTGCTTCTTTTGGTTTATCTCCTTAAAAAATCAACAAAAAACTAAACTAAACCAAATAATATTTCCTCCTATTCCTCAGTTCCTTTTCTTTCTATTTCCAACAGAGGTGACTAGAACTAATATTTCTTTTCCTGTCTGGATGTGTTATGTGACGCTTGTAGCTAATGCAATCTTTGGCAACCCTGAGGTGGTAGCCACAAGATAAAAAACACAGTACACCAGGAATTACAGAAAGGGAAAATAAATAAAACCCTTTCCTTGATGGCATCTAGTTGCTAGAACAACCCTGAGTACACCTGCTTCTGGGCTTTTGTTAAGTGAGCCATAAATGGCCTTCGTTTAGTCAGGGATTCTGTTGCTTATAGTCATGTGAGCTTGAAAGTACGTGTAACCTGCAATCGTTGGATAAAGTAGTCTAGAGATGTCAATTATATCCAGATGATCGATGGTGCTGTTGAGTTCAACTATAACCTTAATAATTTTCTGCCTGTTGTATCTGTCCATTCCTGATAGAGGAATGTTAAAGTTTACAACAGAGAATTCACCTGTTTCTCTTTGCAGTTCTATCAGTTTTTGCCTCATGTAGTTTGATGCTCTGTTGTTAGGAAAAACAATAAAGATTATTATGTCATCTTGGCATATTGACCTCTTTATCATTATTAAATACCCCTCTTTATTCCTAATAACCTTCCCTGCTTTAAAGTCTACTCTGTCTTAAATTAATATAAATACTCCTTTCTTTTGATTAGTGTTATATGGTATTATTTCCCATCCATTTACTTTTAATCTACATATCTTTATATTTAAAATCAGTCTCCAATAGACCATGTATTTTTGGGTCTTGTGTTTGGATCCACTCTGATAATCTGTCTTTTAATTGGCATATTTAGATCATTAATGTTTAAGGTGATTATTGATATAGTTGGATTAATATCTACCATATTTGTTATTGTTTTATATTTATTGCCCTTGTTCTTTTAACTTTCATACTTTTCTGCACTTTGTAGTTTTGAGATTTTATAATTCCATTTTCTCTCCTCTCTTCATCTATACTTTTTTCATTACTTTTTAAAGTTGCTGCCCTTGGGGCACCTGGGTGTCTCAGTCGGTTAAGTGTCCGACTCTGGCTCAGGTCATGATCTCACCGTTCATGGGTTCGAGCCCCATGTCAGGCTCTGTGCTGATAGCTCAGAGCTTGGAGCCTACTTCAGATTCTGTGTCTCCCTCTCTCTCTCTCTCTGCCCCTCCCCTGATCACACTGTCTCTCTTTGTCTCTCAAAAATAAATAAATGTTAAAAAAAATTTTTTTTAAATTGCTGCCCTAGACTTTGCATTTACCTATATATTTACAACAAACCCATGTCTACTTTCAAATAACACTATACTGCTTCATGGGTAGTGGAAGTGCTTTACAGTAACCAAATATTCCTAATTCTTCCCCCACTCCATCCCTTGTATCATTTCTGTCATCCATTTAATCTATACATAAGCATGCATATATCATTGAATACATTGTTGCTATTATTACTTTGAACAAACTATTATCTGTTAGATCAGTTAAGAAAAATAAAACCTTTTGTTTTTATTTATTCCTTCTCAAATGCTCTTCCTTTCTTTATGTAGATACAAATTTCTAATTTACATCAGTTGCTTTTTTTCTGAAGAACGTCTTTCAACACTGCTTGCAAGACTGATCTACTGGCTACAAAATTCTCTCAATTTTTATTTGTCTGAGAAAGTCTGTATTTTTCCTTCACCTAAAATGTTTTGCAGGGTACAGAATTCTAAGTTGGTAGTTTTTCTCTCAACACTTTAAAATTTTATTTATTTTTGAGAGAGAGAGAGAGACAGACAGAGAGACAGAGTGCAAGCAGGGGAGGGTCAGAGAAGGAGGGAGACACAGAATTCAATGCCGGCTCCAGGCTCTAAGCTGTCTGTACAAGAGCCCAACGCAGGGCTTGAACCCATGGACCATGAGATTATGACCTGAGCCAAAGTCAGACGCTTAACTGACTAAGCCACCCAGGCACCCCTCTCTCATTGCTTTAAACATTATACTCCTTTCTTTTGTTTGCGTAATTTCAGAGAAGTCAGATGTACTTTTTATCTTTGCTCCTCTATAGGTAAGGTGTTTTTTTTTTCTTCTGATTTCTTTCACGACTTTTACCTTAAATATGATATGCCTAAGTGTGACTTTTGGGGGATTTATTCTACGTGGTATTATCTGAGTTTCCTAGTTCTGTGGTTTGGTATCTGGCATACATTTGGAGAAATGTTCCATTGTTATTGCTTTAAATAGTGTTTCTATTCTTTTCTTTCTTCATACATACCCATTGTATGTATGGTATACCTTTTGCAGTTGTCCTCCAGTTCTTGGATATTCTGGGGGTTTTTTCAGTCTTTTTATTTTCTTTGCTTTTCAGTTTTGGGAGTTTCATTTTTGTTAATGTTTTTATTTTATTTTATTGAGAGAGAGAGAGAAAGACAGAGAGAGGGAGACACAGAATCTGAAGCAGGTTCTATGCTTTGAGCTGTCAGCACAGAGGCTAATGTGGGGCTCAAACTCATGCGCCATGAGATCATGACCTGAGCTGAAGTTGGACATTCAACTGACTGAGCCACCCAGGTGCCCAGTTTATTAAGTTTCTATTGCCATATTCTGAAGCTCACAGATTCTTTTCTCAGCCATATACAGTCCACTAATGAGGCCATCAAAGACACTGTTCATTTCTGTTAGTGTTTTTGATTGCCAGCATTTCTTTTTGGTGCTTTCTTAGAATATCCATCTCTTTGTTTACAGTACCTATCTATTTCTGCCATGTTTTTCCATCAAAGTCCATAGCATATTAATTATCATCATTTTACTTTCCCAGTATAATAATTCTAACACCCCTACCATATCTGACTCTGATTTTGATGCTTGTTCAGTCTCTTCTGTGTTTATTGCCTCTTAGTGTGCATTGTAGTTTTTGTTCAAATCCAGACACAATGTACTAGGTAAAAGGAATGCTGGCAAATAAGCTTTTAATGATGTGGTATAAGATATGGGAGAATGGAAAGCATTGCGCAGTCCTGTGATTAGGTCTTAATCTTTTGAAGAGCCTGTGTCTCTTGTTTGTGAATTTCACCAGTGCTTCTTAATATCCTCCACTCCAACCTTTGTTGGCACAGGATGGCTAGAGGGAAATGGAATTGAGTATTTCTCTTCTCTCACATAGAAGGCTAGAGTTGATTGGAGTTGGGTACTTCTCCTTCCTCCAAGTAAGTTAGGTCCTGATGAAACCCTGGCAGGTTAGGCTTGGGTAAAAGAGTCTCTCTCAAGGACAGACCTTGTTAAGTAGAACAAGATGCTCTGGTTTATTTCAGAATGGTTACTTAACCCATCCCCCTGAGAGAAACATCAGGGAATTTTTCTTCTGTCTTCACTGGTAGTTTCTGGAGGTCCCTTTGACTGCATTCTCCTGGAGTTTTTAATCTCAGACTTGTTCATAATGAGCCTCCAGCAATTCATCAGTTAAAGTTTACATTTTTTACAGACATGTCTGCTCATGGGTTTCTGCTCCAGTAAGTTGTGATTCTCTGTATAGCCTGTCTCTCCAACTTGGGGGGCAATGATTTGCCCTGTGACCTCACTTCTAGGTTGTTAGGATGGAATAGAAACTTCTTGCATATATTCTTCAAAATTTTTCTATGCATTTAATTTTTGGTTCCAAAAATGGGCTCATTTTGAACATGTTTTTGTAACTTGTCTAGTGTTTCACTAACCGTACATCTTTTAAATTTTTCTATGTCAATATAGACTTACATTATCATTTTTATTGATTGCATGATGTTCATTATATCATTCCATCACAATTTATTGAACTGTTTGCCTGTTGATAGAAGTTTGGATATTTTTCAACATTACAAACAATGCTAGAGCAAATACCCTTGCATAAGTTTGTATAGTTATATAATGATTTCCCCATTAAAATAATACTAGTTTTCTTCCAATTACAAAAGTAAAGCATGAGTATCATAGAAAATTTGGAAAAGACCAAGACATCCATGCCCAGAAATAAACATTGTCAACATTTAAGTGACACCATTTAGGTGTAAGAAGACTGTTTAGTAAGTAATAAGCTATTGCCAAGCTCTGCTCTTCCTTGGAGAAATTCTGCCTTGTTAAGGTGACTTCTATAGAGATTACATATCAATTTTACTAGTTTAATTTTGAGTTCTGGAGGCACTCTTATTTTCCCTATGAATCATCTATATTCATATTTAAGGAATAGGATTATTTAATGAGGAATTTGTATTAAGAGCAATGTATTTAATAGCAATTTGTAATATGATTAATTTTCTTGTCTTGTTTCCAGGTCTAAGAAGATTCCCAAGTGACTATAAAATTAAACACAAGCATGTTGAAAATAAATTTCAATGTTGCAGTAGAATTCCTATTTTTATTTCCTTCATGTACATACACTGCTTTACCTATTCTGTGCTTTTACATTCTGCCTATAGTTAAACATCTTCATTTCCAGACTATTAACATTACCACTCCAGAAAAAATATCCTCTGCTCTAGATTACTAGAAGCACAAAGCTTCAACAAACACTGTGGTAGGCTGTCATAAAAGGGACATAATATAGCCCCTCACATGATGGCAAAATGGCAGTCTACTTCCCAGAACTTAAACCCAAAGATACCACAGAAATAAGAAATTAATGGATATAAAAAGGAAGGAGGAGGAGGAGGAGGAGGAGGAGGAGGAGGAGGAGGAGGAGGAGAAAAGAAAACCAGCAGAAACCCCTGGAGTGTCAGAAGGTGATTATGATCTGGTAAAGAAGGGAAACAGTAGCCTAGGACCGAGGAAAGCCAGGCTTCCAACGTGGGGAGTGGATTTGTGGAGAAATTTTGAGTTGGGTTGTTCTCTACCCCCTACACTGCCCATACTTAGATCATTGCCTTCCCTAGCATATTTATAGGGAAATACTATTGGTATGTAGAGTTAAAAAATAAATAAAACAACAAAACAAAACAAAACAAAAAAACAAAGCAAATGCTGGCTTAATCAACAAGCATCAACAGGCTTCCTCCTACCCGCTTCCCCCACAACCCATAGACCTTCTTTCCACCCAGAGGACTAGATAATGCATTCTTAGGAAAGTACAAATCCTAGGGTAAGATAAAGAGAGGTTTGCTAAAGGGCAAAGCCTTCTGATGAGAATGACACACATTGGGATATTAAAGCAGGAACCCTGCTCACCAAAGGTGGTACAAGCTAAAGTCTAGGTTTTGATTCTTCCAACTCCTTTCTCCATCCATTACCTACCAAGATAACTGATAATTGATACCCATGAGGAAAATGACCTCACAGGGGAAAATAACTAGAAAATTAGAAAGGCAATAAACTAAATAGCCTACTCTCGACGACAAGAATAAACAGGATACATGCCAAATAAATGTCCCTAAAAGAGGATACTGGTAATAAAGTAGAAACAATTATAAGGAAACAAGTATGGGGGGCACCTGGGTGGCTCAGTCGGTAAGGGTCCAACTTGATTTCTGCTCAGGTCATGACCTTATGGTTTGTGGGGTTGGGCTTTGTGCTGACAGTGTGGAGCCTGCTTGAGATTCTCTCCCTCTCTCTCTCTCTGTCCCTCCCCAACTCACATGCACGTTCTCTCTCAAAATAAATAAGTAAACAAAAAAAAATTTTTTTTTAATTTTTTTTTAATGGTTTTTATTTATTTTTGAGAGACAGAGAGAGAGCGCAAGCAGGGGAGGGTCAGAGAGAGAGAGAGGGAGATACAGAATCTGAAGACAGGCTCCAGGCTCTGAGCTAGCTGTCAGCACAGAGCCCGATGCGGGGCTCGAACCCACGAACCGTGAGATCATGACCTGAGCCAAAGCCGGACGCTTAACCGACTGAGCCACCCAGGCGCCCCAAACAAAAAAATTTTTAAATAAAAAAACAAGTAGAATTGCTGAATATTCAAACACAGTAGAAATAAACTCATTGGATGACATAAAGCAAAATGGACACAGCCCAAGATCAGGTTAAGAAACTTTTCCAGAAGAGGGGCGCCTGGGTGACTCAGTAGGTTAAGCATCCGTCTTTGGCTCAGGTCATGATCTCATTATTTGTGGGTTCGAGCCCTGCATTGGGCTCTGTGCTGAACGTTTGCTCAGAGCCTGGAGCCCACTTCGGATTCTGTGTCTTCTTCTCTCTCTGCCCCTCCTCTGCTCATACTCTGTCTCACTCTATCTCTCAAGAATAAATAAATGTAAAAAAATAAAAATAAAAAAAGAAACTTTTCCAGAAGACACTGAGAAGGAATTAGAGATGAAAGATAAAAAAAATTAAGAAACAATTAAGAAAAATAGAGGGTAGATATAGAAATGACAGCATTTATATAACAGGAATGCTAACTAGAGAGAAAAAAAGGAAATGGAGGGAAGATGATTCATGATTAAAAAAAAAAGTGAGGTCTTCCAAATAAAGATTGCTATTGAAGGGGCATAAGGGGTATAAATAGAGTTGATATGGGAAAATGGTACTTACTGATATTTTAATAAAATTTAAGAATTCTAAAGGCAAAGAGAAAATTCTAAAACCTTTCTTAGAATAGCAGCTTACCCATGAAAAAAACAAATCAGAATAATGTCAGACTGCTCTAGAGTAACATTAGGGGCAGGTAAACAGTGAAATATTCTCAAAATATTAAAAACAGAAACTTTGACTCTAAAATTTTATATTCAGCTAAGTTATCAATTAAACATGAGAACACAATATTCTCAGACCTTCAAGGTCTCAGCAAATTATCATAAAGATTCTCTGAAAATATTCTTGGAGGAAATAATCTATCAAACAAGGACTTTAGGAAATGCTAAAATAAGTAAGGTAATGCTATAGTAAGAATGAGAAAATATCCTTGTAAAGTCTGTTGTCTAAAAAAGCATTTTATACACACACGCATGCATGCACCAGGTATACAAAGCAGGGGACAGAGTGTAACATCAAGAGATAGGTAAGAGTGCATGTGTTAAAGTATTTGTCCTACTAAAGGGGAAGATACAGATAGATGTTGATAAGCTTCATAAATTAGGGGAAAAATACAAGTAAATGACTAAATAAGTTAGAAGAACAAATATAAAATGCATGATTTTCTGGGGTGCCTGGGTTGCTCAGTCAGTTAAGCATCCAGCTCTCGGTTTTTCGCTCAGGTCATGATCTCACTGTTTCGTGGGTTCGAGCCTGCGCTGTTAATGCAGAGCCTGCTTGGGATTCTCTCTCTCTCTCTCTCTCTCTCTCCCCCCCCCTTTCTCTCTATTCCCTCCTGCTCACACTGTCTCTGTCTCTCTCAAAATAAATAAACATTTAAAAAGTTTAAAATAAAGTGCATGCTTTTCAAACCCATAGATAAAACTGATTTATCCAAGGAAATGAACAGGAAGCAAAATTAAATTAAGTTAAAATGGAATAGAAGTTCTAACATAGAAATAATTTAATATATTAAACTCACCAAAGAAAAGATAAAATTCTCATATTGAATTTTTAAAAACCTAGTAGAGTGTCTGTTTGGCTCAGTCGGTAGAGCATCCAACTCTTGATATCAGAGTCATGAGTTCAAGCCCCACATTGAGCATGGAACCAAACCTTAAAACAGCAAAAAAAAAAATCGAGGAGCATCTGAGTGGCTCAGTCAGTAAAGGGATTAACTCTTGATTTCAGCTCAGGTCATGATCTCACAGTCATTAGATCAAGCCCCACGTAGGGCTCTGTGCTGACAATGGAAGCCTGCTTGGGATTCTCTCCTCCTTTTCTGCCCCTCCCCCTGCTCGTGCACACTCTCTCAAAATAAGCATTAAAAAAAGAAAAAATATCTAGCAATATAATATATACATGAGACACTTTTTTTTTAATTTATTTTTGATAGACAGAGAGAGAGACAGCGAGCAGGGAAGGGTCAGAGAGAGAAGGAGACACAGAATCTGAAGCAGGCTTCAGGCTCTGAGCTGTCAGCACAGAGGCCAATGCGGGGCTCGAACACACAAACTGTGAGATCTTGACCTGAGCAGAAGCCGGACACTTAACCGACTGAGCCACCCAGGCACCCCGAGACATGTTTTTTTAATGTTTATTTGTTTACTTTGAGAGAGAGTGCAGGAGAGGCAGAGAGAGAGAGAGAGAGAGAGAGAGAGAGAGAGAGAGAGAGAGAGAGAGAGAGAGAGAGAATCCTAAGCAGGCTGTGCACTGTCAGAACTCATGAACTACAAGATCATGACCTGAGCCAAAATCGAGAGTTAAATGCTTAACTGACTGAGTTACCCAAGACACACCTGGACATATTTAAAAGAAAGGCTGGACAAGTTAAAACAAAAAGATGGGAAGTGTCAACAGTGAACCAAAAGAAAGGCAAGCAGATGTCTAATATCAGGTCAAAAATAGAATTCAGGGGAAAAAGCATCATTAGAAGCAAAAGGACATTATAGATAAAGAACATGGAATATACAGAAAATATAATGTATCTATATTAATGCAGATGCTTATTATGACATAACTTCAAAATACACAAAATAGTAGCTGACCCCTGGCTCTCCCTGCAGCCCTCTAAAATGATGTCTATTTTAACTCCCATAACCCCCTCACCAGTTGGCCTGCATGTGAGGTGGGGCTCTTACTCCTCGATGCCATTTCTACATCATTCTTCTCTAGTCTCTAATAATATGCAACTTTAAATCTCCTGTGATTATGCTATACTAACCCTTGCCTTCTCTGTTGCAGTCCTTTACTTCCTCTTTGTTTGCTGTCACTCTATCTAGTACTTCTGTCATAATCCCTAGCAATTTCAATATTCATTTAACTCTTTACAATACCTGACCTTGCAATGTTTTGATCTGTTCTCCTTTGGTGACTTAATCCTCTAGCTATTTAGTCATACCCTTGACCTTGTTATTGTAAAAACAAAACAAAACAAAAATACTCTGCAACCATTCTATAATTTCAGTTTCAAATAATTCATTCTCTAAATATCACCTCTTTACAGCTCACTCTCACTACCCCAACAATCCTCTGATCGCCCCAGAGACCTTTTACTTCATCAATTCCACCACTTTCAGAGTGTCACTCACCCTTTCATGTCCTCAATTCCTTTGTAATCTACTTCATTCTTTTTAAAATTTTTTAATGTTTTATTTATTTTTGAGAGAGAGAGAGAGACACTGTAACCAGGGGAGGGTCAGACACAGAATCTGAAGACAGGCTCCAGGCTCTGAGCTAGCTGTCAGCACAGAGCCTGATGCGGGGCTCAAACCCACCAACTGCGAGATCATGACGTGAGCTGAAGCCGATGCTCAACTGACTGAGCCACCAGGGTGCCCCCTTTGAAATCTACTTTAAATTCCATGACAGATAATTATAATTATAATCAGTCCTTTGCATAGGCTCTCAACTCAAATTCATTTGATCCTCTCTTGCTCCAAACTACTCCTTGGTTGACCACAGTCCAGCTTAAATCAAATTTTCTCAGCCTGCTTGATATCTGCATCCTGACAGCTGAATGTAGCTTCAGAAAAACGTTCAACGCAGCAAAGGCAGTCTTAAGAGGAAAGTTCGTTGCAATACAGGCCTACCTCAACAAATCAGAGAAAGCACAAACTCATAACCTAACAGAGCACCTAAGGAAACTAGAAAGGGAGCAGCAAGAACACCCCAAACCCAGCAAAAGAAAAGAAATAATAAAGATCAGAGCAGAATTAAACAAGATTGAATCCACAAAAACAATTGAACAGATCAATGAAACCAAGAGTTGGTTTTTTGAAAAAATAAAATTGATAAACCTTTAGCTAGGCTCCTCAAAAAGAAAAGAGAAAACATGCAAATAGACAAAATCATGAAGGAAAATGGATCCATTACAACAGATCCCTCAGAAATACAAGCA
>PISW01013556.1:0-25650 GCA_004023785.1 Mungos mungo
GCACTCGGCGCACCTCCTGGAGGATCCGCTCCTGGCTCTGCACGGAGCACAGGACCAGGGTGCAGACCACCACATCCACGGAGCCATCGGCCACCTGCTGCATGTTCTCCCCCGCAGCCACCACGAAGCGCTCGAACTGCAGGTGTCGGTTCTCCGCGACGCTCTTGATCAAGAACTCCTCAAAGTTGGGGTTGGGGTCGACACACGTCACCCTGCATCCAGCCGGGTAGAACCTGAAGTTGGCCCCGGTGCCGCAGCCCACTTCCAGCAGAGAGAGCTTCCCGGAGGGGCCCGCAAACCCCGGCAGGTTGCTGAAGAGCTCGCGCTTCTGGCTCGCCATGTGTTCGTTGTACGTCACGGTGAACCTCCGCATGAAGTAGGGGAACCACTTTTTGCATATCTGGTTCCACAGGCCCAGAAAGTTCAGCAGGTACACGGGAAATAGCAGGATACTGATGGCCAGCCTGAGGATAAAGATGATAAGCGCCATCACCACGAAGAGAAAGAGATCAACGGGTTAGCGACCCAGCAACCAGACTCCTTGATTGCAGCAGGTAGGCTTCTGGCCAGAGCCAGTCCGCTGGCAGAGGAAAGAAGAACTGGCCGTGCTAGAGAGACACAGCTTAAGTCAAATCGTGGGCAAGAGGCCCATTTCACCTAATTAATAGGCGGTGGGCAAAACATGCAGCTTAGTCTTCATGAAGCAGAGTGAGAAGTTTCCCGGCTTCTTGATTACAGTCCCTTCTTCCAAATCTATTTCTGCTTCCCCTTCCCTGGGTCTGGAAACTACCGCTAGTTTCCTGCTGGAGTTTTATATGCACGGTGCACTTACACACCCCATCCGGGTCCACCTATGACATCTGCAAAGAAAACAGAACCCGTGGGTGGAGCCTGGTTAAACCACACTAGGAGGCTGCGGCCAAGTGACCCACTCCTATGCCGTTTTGTCCCTCTCCTCCCCCAGCCCTGTTTTTTTTTTTAAAGAGGAAATGAAAAGACACGCTTGCCTGACCACAGTTAACAAGAGTTTCCCCCTTTTGCATTCTGGGCTGAGGCGCTCAGACATCCATAAATCAATGGGATTATTTTAAGTCACAGTTCTGAGCCGCCCGTTTTTTAAAGGGCAAGTTTCAACTTCAAATTGTGCGCAACTGCTACATTACTCAGCTAATTTAGATAAAAATAGTCCCCAGAATATTTGTGCTTGGGAACCCAAAAACCTAAAGTACACGAAGTAGTTTCAAGCATTCATCTGTTTTTAACAAGAAAGCCTTGGCTTTAGGAAGGGTCAGGAAGCACAAACATTTTCAAAAAATTATGGTAACAAACTGAGGGCTGATGGGGAAAGGGGAGAAGGAACGGAGGAGGATGGGCATGGAGGAGGACACTTGTGGGGATGAGCACTGGGTGTTACATAGAAACCAAGTTGACAATAAACCATAAAAGAAACTAAAACCAAAAATTATGGTAACGTTTACTTTTTAAAATTGGGTGATGGTTACAGGGAGTGTCCTGTTGATTCACTATTTGTGACTCTCTATACATAAAAATAATATATCTCTTCCATATTTAGCAGCTTTCTTGAGGTGGAATTAATATACAATAAACTATATGACGTGTCCAGTCCGTAAGTTCTGACCTAGGTACATACCGGTGACACCATCACTGTAGTCATCACTCCCAAAAGGCTCCTCTTGCCCCTTTGAGATCCTTCCCTCCCACCCTCCCGATCCCAAGGCAACCACTGATCTGGTTTTTGCCAGTAGAGAGGACTTCTGCATTTCCTAGAATTTTGTGTAAATGGAATCAGGCATAATGTGCTTTTCTGTCTGACTTCTTTTACTCAGCATGATTATTTTGAGAGTCAGTAACATTGTTGCATGAATCCATTGATTTTGCCCTTGGTGGTCTTCCATCATAGGGATGTATAACTTTATCTGCTCACCTGCTGATGGACATTTGGGTTATTTTTGATGGTTACAGATTGAGCTAATGTGAATATCAGCATACAGGTCTTTGTACAACATATGCTTTCATTTCTCTTGGATAAATTCTTATGAGTAGGATATATGGATCAAGGGATCGGCAACTATTTAACTTTTTAAGAAACTGCCGAACTGTTTTCCAAAGCGAGTGTACCATTTTATATTCTCACTGTAAGGGTATTCGAGATTTAGCTGTTTCACATCCTAACCAATACTTGCTATCATTGTCTTTTTTGATTTTGGTCCTTTTAAAAGGTCTATAGTAGTCTCTCATTGTGCTTGTAATTAGCATTTCCCTGATGATTAATGATGTTGAGCATCTTTTAATGGGCTTATTTGCCATTTGTGGTCTTATTTGGTAAGGTGTCTGTTCAGATCTTTTGCCCACTTTTTTTTTTTAATGTCTTTTATTTTTATTTTGAGAGAGAGAGAGACAGAGAGTGAGCGGATGAGGGACAGAGAGAGAGGGAGACACAGAATCTGAAACAGGCTCCAAGCTCTGAGCAGCTGTCAGCACAGAGCCCGATGTGGGGCTCGAACCCACGAACTGTGAGATCATGATCTGAGCCAAAGTCGGATGCTTAACTGACTGAGCCACCCAGGTGCCCCTGGTTTGTTTTTAAGATTCCATATGTAAGTGAAATCATACAGTATTTGTCTTTTACTGTCTGACTTACTTCACTTAGCATTATACCCTCTGGGTCCATCCATGTTGCTGCAAACGGCAAGGTTTCATTCTTTTTTATGGCGAGTAATATTCCATACTACAACTTGTTATCCATTCATCTGTTGTTGGACACTTAGGTTGATTCCATATCTTAGCTGTTGTATATAATGCTGTAAGGAACACAGGGGTGTATATATGTTTTCAAATTAGTGTTTTCATTTTCTTTGGGTAAATACCCAATAATGAAGCTGCTGGACTGTATGGTGTATTTTTAATTTTTTGAGGCACCTCCACAGTGTTTTCCATAGTGGTTGCCTCAGTTTACATTTCCACCAGTAGTTTGACACTAGCCATTCTGACAAGTAGGAAGTGATATCTCATTGTGGTTTTGATTTGCATTTCTCTGGTGATGAGTGATGTTGAGCATCTTTTCATGTGTCTATTGGCCGTCTGTATGTCTTCCTTGGAAAAATGTCTTGTCCGGTCCTCTGCCCATTTTTAAGTCAGATTACATATATATTTATTTTGGTGTTGCATTGCATGAGTTCTTTATATATTTTGGATATTTACCCCTTATTGGGTACACGACTTACAAATGTCTTCTCCTGCCTGTTCAGTAGGTTGCTTTTTTATTTTGTTGAAGGTTTCTTTTACTCTGCAGAATCTTTTTAGTTTGATGTAGTCTTGATTATTTATTTTTGATTTTGTTGCCCTTGCCTGAGGAGACAGATTCCAGGAAAAATATTGCTAAGACTGATGTCCAAGGGATCACTGCCTCTGTTTTCTTTTAGGATTTTTATGGTTTCAAGTCTTGCATTTAGGTCTTTCATCCACTTTGAATTTTTCTTTTTTTTTTTTTAAGTTTTTTTTTTTTTTTTT
Source organism: Mungos mungo (assembly GCA_004023785.1). Classification (NCBI taxonomy): domain Eukaryota; kingdom Metazoa; phylum Chordata; class Mammalia; order Carnivora; family Herpestidae; genus Mungos; species Mungos mungo. The sequence continues at coordinate 3,532 of PISW01013556.1, forward strand.
TTTTTTTTTTTTTTTTTTTTTTTTTTTTTTTTTTTTTTTTTTTTTTTTTTTTTTTTTTTTTTTTTTTTTTTTTTTTTTTTTTTTTTTTTTTAGTTCATTTATTTGAGAGAGAGAGAGAGAGAGCTTGGGAGAGAGAGCAGGAGAGGGGCAGAGACTCCCAAGCACCTTCAGCACTGTCAGTGCAGAGCCTGGCGTAGGGGGCTGAATCTCTTGAACTGCGAGATCATGACCTGAGCCAAAATCATGAGCCAGTCGCCCAATCGACTGCATATATGCAAAAAGTGCAAGGAATGATATTAGAACATTTTCACACACCACAGAGACAAATAAACTCAGGGCGCCTGGGTGGCTCGGTCGGTTAAGCTTTGGGCTTTGGCTCAGGTCATGATCTCATGGTTCGTGGGATCGAGCCCCACGTTGGGCTCTGTGTGAACAGCTAGCTCAGAGCCTGGAGCCTGTTTCATATTCTGTGTCTCCCTCTCTCTCTGACCCTCCCCTGCTCACGCTGTCTCTCTCTCAAAAATAAATTAAAAAATTAAAAAAAATTAGTTTATGCTAGCCCATACCATGGGATATCTTTCCATTTATTTGTATTGTTTTGTTTCCTTCATCAGTGCTTTATAATTTTCAGAACACAGGTCTTTCACCTCCTTGATTACGTTTATTCCTAGGTATTTTATTGTTTTGTGCAATATAAATGTGATTGTTTTCTTTTTAATTTTTAATGTTTTTATTTATTTTTGAGAGAGAGAGCAGGGGAGGGGGTAGAAAGAGAGGAAGACACAGACTCCAAAGCAGGCTCCAGGCTCTGAGCTGTTAGTACAGAGCCCTACACAGGGCTCGAACTCATGGACCGTGAGATCATGACTTGAGCTGATGTCAGATGCCCAAAGAACTGAGCCACCCAGGTGCCCCATGTGTGATTGTCTTTTTAATTTCCATTTATGCTACTTCATTATAAGTGTATAGCAATGCAACAAATTTTTATGTATTAATTTTACATTTTGCAGCTTTCTGGAGTTCAGTTGTTCTAGTAGATTTTTGGTAGAGTCTAGGTTTTTGTTTATATGTTGTCATGTCATCTGCAAATAGTGACAGTTTTACGCCTTCCTTACCAATTTGGATGCCTTTTCTTTTTCTTGTCTGATTACTGTGGCTGGGACCTCCAGGATGACAGTGAATAAAGGTTAGGAGAGAGTGGACCGCTTTGCCTTGTTCCCAACATGAGAGAAGAAACTGGTTTTCAGTGTTGAGGATGAAATTGGCTGTGGGTCTGTCACATACAGCCTTCGTTATGTTGAGGTGTGTTCCCTCTAAGTTCCCCTTGTCGAGAGCTTTTAGCGTGAATGGATACTGTGTTTTGTCAAATACTCTTTGGCGTCTCTTGAGATGCTATGACTTTTAGCCTTTCTCTTGTTAATGTGATGTATCATGCCAATTGATTTGCAAATATTGGACACCGTTGCATTGCCGGAATACATCCTACTTGGTTGTGGTAAATGATTCTTTTTAATGTATTGTTGAATTCAGTTTGCTGATATTTTGTTGAGGTTTTTTGCACCTATAGTCTTTATTTCAAAACCTATATTGTAGGGCACCTAGGTGCCTCAGTTGGTTAAGCATCTGACTTTGGCTAAGGTTATGATCTCACAGCTCATGGTTTGAGTTCCATGTCGGGCTCTGTGCTGCAGCTCAGACCTTGGAGGCTGCTTCAGATTCTGTGTCTCCCTCGCTCTCTGCCTCTTCCCTGCTTGAGCTCTCTCTCTCTCTCTCTCTCAAAAAATAAATACACATCAAAAAATTTTTAAATAAAGTAATGCCTATTTTTTCTGTTATAAATATTGCTACCTGGTGTTTTTCTCCCTTTCCAGTTGCATGGTATATGTTTCCCAGTTCTTCACGTTCAGTCTGCATGTGTCTTTAGGTCTGAAATTAGTCTCTTGTAGGCACCATATAGATGGATTGTTTTGTTTTGTTTTGTTTTGTTTTCTTTATCCATTCAGTCACCCTATGCTTTTCGATTGCAGCCTTAAGTCCATTTACACATAAAGTAATTATTGGTATGTATGGTTTTTTTGTCATTTTGTTACTATGTGTCAGCTATACTCAGAAAAGCATTAAAATAAATTGCAGTCTGTACTCTAATAGTCTCTTTTGGTGGAGAGAACTGTTATGTAACTGAATGCCAGTTGCCTGAAATAAGTGAAATCAATTGGAGAAAATATAAGAAATTGCAGGTAGCAGCTCCTGCCTCATTAGAAATACATACCTAATGAGTAATTAAGGCATACTTTTCTTTTAAGCTTATTTATTTATTTTGAGAGACAGAGAGAACAGGGGGAGGAGCAGAGAGAAGGGAGAGAGAGAGAATCCCAAGCAGGCTCCACACTGTCACCATAGAGCCCTACTTGGGCTGCAACTCATAAACTGTGAGATCACGACCTGAGCCGAAATCAAAAGTCAGATGCTCAACCTGAGCCACCCAGGCCCCCCCCAGGCATACTTTTGAAGTGAAAAGCAAGAGTTTGCCCCCAGTCTGCCGATATATTTTAGAAGAGTTACTTAATATTAACATTCAGGGCTATCAAGTGAGTCTGAATGGTACTCAAGTGGTATAATAAGAAAAACCTAATACATTATGCTGACTGCTATGAAGCATTACCAGCTAATTCCTTATAAGACCTTGTTGATGGATAATCTAGGGTCTCTTTTAAGAAAGAACAGTCACTATCCCTTCAGTGTTGTGTTGCTTATAAGCCTATAAGAATTACAGTCTTCTACTCCATGAATGTTAAACCAAAAATGATCCCTAAGAGAATTAATAGATGGAAAACTCATCCTTACCTTCAGTTAAATCTTGAAGTTAGGTTATAGCAAAGCAAAACATCAAAAGCAAAACACTTGGTTTTAGCTTAAGTGCAAAAACAAAGATTAGAAAATTAGTTCTCTTTTATAACATGGGTTCCCAGAGTTTAAAGGAAACGTGAATTTATTAATAATAGGTAACTGAGTCAACTTGTTCTTTTGTTTTGATAATTTATTTTATAGAAGTTTGTCCCAGGTTGGATTCCCTCTTGTATCCAGTGAGCATTTTAGTCACCTCTCCTCACAGTTAATTCAGAGAGCCCAGGGAATACGGAATTGGAAAATGGGCTCCAAGACAATAGATTTAGAAGTAGGTAAGGGCACCTGTGTGTCTCAGCTGGTTAAATGTCTGATTCTTGATTTTGGCTCAGGTCATGATCTCAGGGTTTGTGAAATCAAGCCCTGTGGCTGCTTGCTGACAGTGTGGAGCCAACTTTGGATTGTCTCTCTGCTCCTCCCTCTGTGTGTGTTCTCTCTCTCTCTGTCTCTCTCTCTCACTTTCTCTCTCAAAATAAATAAATAAATAAACTTAAAAAAATAAAGAAGTAGGTAAAATGCTTTAAGAAAATCACATTATAAATTTTTAAATAAAGGTGCCCCTGGGTGGCTCAGTCGGTTAAGCGTCCAACTTCAGCTCAGGTCATGATCTCAGCCCATGAGTTCGAGCCCCGCATAGGGCTCTGTGCTGACAGCTCAGAGCCTGGAGCCTGCTTTGGATTCTGTGTCTTCCTCTCTCTCTGCCCCTTCCCAGCTCACACTCTGTCTTTCTCTCTCTCTTTCAAAAATAAATAAGCATTAAAAATTTTTTAAATAAGTTTTTAAATAAAAAGTAAATTATTTGGGGGTGTCTGCACCATAGTTCTTTTTTGGCATAAGAAGGGAAGTCTAATAGTTTAAAAGTTATTTTCATTAGAATTTTAAGAATAGCGGGACACCTGGGTGTCTCATTCATTTGAGCAGCCAGCTTCCAGCTCAGGTCACGATCTTGCAGTTCATGAGTTCAAGCCCCATGTCAGGCTTTGTGGTGACAGCTCAGAGCCTGGAGCTGCTTCAGATTCTGTGTCTCCTTCTCTCGCTCCCCCCCTCCCCAACTCATGCTCTCTCTCTGTCTCTCAAAACAAAAAATGAATAAATGTTAAAAAAAATTTTTTTACAATAGGCAAATACTTTTTCTCCTCTAAGTATCCTTTGAGAATCAGAAACAAGATGATAATTTAAAATATGCTCTGTATAGCAAACAAATTTTGAAGAAAATCTAACATAATAGGAATAGGTCTTGATTAATTTAACAAAAGATCGTTTTTCATTTTAATTATAAACTCTTTTTTATTTGGCATTTATAGACATAAAGTATATATTTAACTGAATATTCTATACAAACTCTAGGGAAGTATTCCAAATGATTATATGATTATAAAGAAAAAAAACCCAAAATACGTCAAAGAGGCATGTGATTCTGTGCCAAATTTATAATCACATGTCTAAAATGTCGCAATCCTTTTGTTCCAAAAAACGTTCAAGAGAACTGTAAAGTGGGCAATTACTTGCCAAAAGAACAAATAGTTTTCATTATGTGGAACATGGGAAGGGACACAATGCAAGATAAAGGTCTTCAGGATTTCATTATGGAATTCCTAGTAAGACCCCGGAAGCTGAGGCTATGAGGACCCGTCCAAGTAGAGTATGTACGTTACAGATGCCTTTACTGCTCGCCCCGGAGAAGTGGTCTGTCAGCCACTGGCGGTAGAAGGCAGGCCCACAGTAGACGCCGGGAAAATTTTTCCGACCGCAGCCATATCCGTAACTCGTAATTCCCATCACAAAAAATCGTCCGTGCTCTGGTAAGTAGCACATTAATGGTCCACCACTATCACCCTATTAAAAAAAGTCCCAAAATAGTGTTAGTTGCTTCTAGTACTCTTTAAACAACAGTAAGGCTGAAATAAATTAATCCCATTAATCATAAATTGATATAAATATACACTTTATTAAAAAATTTTAATGTTTATTTTAGAGAGAGAAACAGAGCGTGAGTGGGGGAGGAGTTGAGAGACAAAACAGAGACGCAGAATCTAAAGCAGGCTCCAGGCTCTGAGCTGCCAGCACAGACCCCAGTGCGGGGCTTGAACTCACGAACTCCAAGATCATGACCTGAGCTGAGGTCAGACACTTAACCAATTGAGCCACCAGGCTCCCCAATAATGAGGATGTTTTGCTTATGAATGCAATTCAGTTAGATTTAGATTCTGTACTAAGCAAAATTTTTAAGGAAAAGGACACTGAAGGGGTGCCTGGCTTAAGCATCTGATTTCAGCTTAGGTCATGATCTCCCAGTTCGTGGGTTCGAGCCCGGCATCGGGCTCTGTGCTGACAGCTCAGATCCTGGAGCCTGCTTCCAATTCTGTGTCTCCCTCTTTCTCTGCCCCTGCCCTGCTCATGATCTGTCTCTTTCTGTCTCTCAAAAATAAAAAATGTTTTAAAAAATTAAAAAAAAAAAAAAGGAAAAGGACACTGGAAAGATAAACCCTGGATTGCAGAAATCAGAATGAGTAGGAAAAGGTTAGAGCATGGAGTACTGCTTGGGAGTGAAGTGCTAATAAATTGAGAAGTAGTGAAGAAAAGTAGAATAAAGAAAGATTCAAAAAGCACAAGAGACAAAACCAAAAAACAGGTAAGTTGGACTTATAAAAATAAAAATCTGTGCTACAAATGGTAACATCAGGGAAATGAAGAGAGAGACCACAGAATGGGAGAAAATATTTGCTAGCCATATTATCTGGCAAGAAACTTGTATCTGTAATATATAAAAAGTGCTTATGACTCAATAATAAAAAGATAAATAACTCGGTTTTTAAATGGGCCAACTATTGGAATAGACAAATCTTCTCCAAAGATGATGTACAAATGGGTGGCTAATAAACACATGAAAAGATGGTTAACATCATTAGTCACTAGGGAAATGCAAATGAAAACCATAAAAAATACCCACCCTTCACATTCATGAGGGTGGCTACAGTCAAGAAGCAAACAGTAGGGGCACCTGGGTGGTGCAGTCGGCTGGGCATACGACTTCTTCAACCTTGGCCCATGATCTCATGGTTTGTGAGTTCAAGCCCTACGTCAGGCTCTGTGATGACAGCTCAGAGCCTGGAGCCTGCTTCAGACAGATTCTGTGTCTCCTTCTTCCTCTGCCCTTCCCCCATTTACGGTCTCTCTCAAGAATAAATATTAAAAAAAAAAAAAGACAATAAGAAGTGCTGGCAGGGATGTGGAGAGATTGGAGCCTTCCTGTTGCTGGTGGGAATATAAAATAGTGCAGCCATCTGGAGCAGATGCCAGTTCTTCAAAATGTTAAACATTGACCCAACAATTCCAGTCCTAGGTGGAGTTTCCAAATGCAATAAAAACCTACAGACACATAAAAAATGTATACACAAATGTGTACAGCAACATTATTCATAATAGCCAAAAAAAATAGCTCAAATGTCCATCAACTAATGAATGGATAAATTGCGACATATCCATACAGTGGAATATTATTCGGCAATAAAATGGATAAAATATTAATACATCCTACAACATGTATGAACCTTAGAAACACTATGTCAAATGAAAGAACCCAGTCACAAAACATATTGAATGATTCCATTCATACGACATTTCCAGAACAGGCAAATCTATAGGGATTACTGGCTGCCTAGGTCCGAGGGCAGGTGGGCGGAGAATGGGGAGTGAGTCATAACGGGCAGAGGCTGCTTTCTGGGGTGATGCAGATGGAGATTATGGTTGCAGCGCTCTGTAAATATACTAAAAATCCATTGAGTTATACACTTTAAATGGGTGAATTAGATATATGTAAATTAATATCTCAATAAAGTTGTTGATAAGAAAAGGAAGATTCAAGACAAATTTTGCCTCAAGTTGACCATGAAACCAAGGAATTAGGAGAGCAATAGGATTTGGATTGTTGGAACATAGTTAAAAAGAAAAAAGAAATTTACTACTTTTAACCTTGATAATTAAGACTTCCCCAGAAAGTGATCAAAGGCCTTGCTCAAGTTTCCCTCTTGCTTTAGCAAATATTTCAGAGGAAAATTATTTGGTCTTACCCTGCAAGTATCAAAAATTCCATCTTCATCACCTGCACAAAATGAAGTGGTAGGAATTTTTTGCCCATAACTCTGCTCAGAATCACAAATCTTTCGAGAGATATAATGTACTTCCGCTTCCTGTAACACATCTGTAACATTACCTATTAACAAAAAAATACCAGTAAATTATTTTGGAGAGCAGGCATTTTGACAGCAATATAAAATGTTCATGTTGAATAGGTTTTCTTTCCAACGTGGTTCAACAATTAGGTAAATTGTATCCATATATGCACGTATGCCTAGGAAGATTGTGGAAGAATAATCATTCATAGTTTAATTCCTTTAAATTATTTTTTGTCTCTATGATTTGCCCATTCCAGACATTTCATCATATACATGGGATCATCCAATATGTGAGCTTTTATGTCAAGCTTATTCTACTTAGTATAATGTAGCACGTACCAATTCTTCATTCCTTTTAATGGCTAGATAATATCCCCTCGTATGAATATACCACATTTTGTTTCCCCATTTATCAGTTAGTGGATCTTTAGGTTGTTGTTTTGTTTGCTAATACAAATGATGCTACTATGAGCATTTGAGTTCAGGTTTTTGTGTGGACATGTGTTTTAATTTCTCTTGGGTACGTACGTAGGAGTGGAAGTTTGGAATTATTTGGTAACTGTACATTTAAGTTTTTGAGAATCTGCCAAACTATATTCCAAAACACCTGTACCATTTTATATTCCTCCCAGCAATGCATGAAGGTTCCAATTTCTTCACATCCTTTTCAACACTCATTCTTGTCTAACTTTGGATTATAGACATCCTTGTGGGTGTGACATTTATTAACTTTGAAAATTACATTTCCTAATTATTGATAGTGTATAAAAATGAACATTTTGGCATTTTGGTTTGATATCTGGACACTTTACTAGACTCTCTTAATTCCGATGTGTTATAGACTCTTTATTAATGTAGACAGTCTCATCATCTGTGAATAACGGGGGGTTTGTTGTCAGCTGAGTCACATGTGTTTTGCAGCTTTTTCTAGTGTGACTGCACCTGCTAAAACCTCTACTACAATACTGATAAATGTAGGTCTGGTGGGGGAAATTGTTCATGATTTTAAGAGAAATATTTTTCTGTAATAATGATGTTCGCTGTAGTCTGGAAGTAGATAATCCTAATTAGGTTCAGGAAGTTCACTTCTGTGTCTAGATTGTTGTCGAAAAATTTTTTAAATTTATTTATTTTTGACACACACACACACACACACAAGTGCATGCAAGGGGAGGGGCAGAGAGAGAGGAAGACACAGAATCTGAAGCAGGCCCCAGGCTCTGAGCAGTCAGCACAGAGTTGGATGCAGGGCTTGAACCCACGGATTGTGAGATCATGACCTGAGCCAATGTCAGAGGCTTAACAGACTGAGCCACCCAGGCGCCCCTAGACTGTTATATTTTTAACAGAGCTTGTTCTCATATTGAAATAATCATATTTTAAAAAATCCTTTAATCAGTTACTGTGGTGGATTACATCAAGAGACTTCTAACATTAAACCATCCTTACTTAATTTCCTTAGATAAATTCATCTTGGTTATATTGAATTCTGTTTATATTTTCTTGATAGATACAGTGTGCTCATGATTTGTTTGGAATGTCTGCCTTTATAATATTGGCCTTTCTTGTACTATACTCATAAATCATAAACTGATTAGTGAAAAGAGAGTGTGTTTCCTCTTTTTGGATTCTTTGAAAGTATTCATATGAGATTTAAACAATCCATCTCTGGTAATTAAGGTAGGGCTCACTTGTTCTGAATTCCGGTGTTTTATTTTTGAAAACAATAATTACTGAATCGTTTCCTTTACTCTTTATAGGACTATTCTTAAGTCAATTTGGATTACTTTGAATTTTCTAGGAATAAGTATTAAAATTAAGACCATAACATAGCTTAAAGTATTATTTTATCTTTTAACTCATAACATTATTTGTGTCTGCGTCTTCTCTCCTTTTCTCATCAGTCTCGCGAGGGGTTGGGTTTTTTTTTTTTTCCAAAGAACTGGATTTTGGCTTTGTTGATCCTCATTTTTCTACTTTATTTTCTATTCATTAATTGCTGTGCTTATCTCTATTTCTTTTCTTCTGCTTTCTATGGGTCATGTAATGTTCTTTTAAACTTTTTAAGTTGGATATTTAATGCCTGGTGGTTAGCCTTTTTGTCTCTATCAGGTCAGATATTTACTCTTTGATATTTTTGAGCCTGCGGGTGTATGTACTTAAAACTTTGCATCATGTACGACTGAAGTTGCAGCATTCAAGCTTTTCTGTGTAGTATAAACATTATACTTCAGGTCTGAGGATTTAAAGTTATTATAACATAGGAGTTATTTAGTAGTGTATTTTGAATGTTCTAAATGTGTGAATTTAAAAAAAAATTATTTTTGTCATTTTTACTTTTTATTTTTTTTAACGTTTTTTTAACTTATTTTTGAGAGAGACAGCGCGCAAGGGAGGGTCAGAGACAGAGGGAGACACAGAATCTGAAGCAGGCTCCAGGCTCTGAGTCAGCCGTCAGCACAGAGCCCGACATGGGGCCTGAACCCACGAACCGTGAGATCATGACCTGTGCCGAAGCTGGACGCTTAACTGACTAAGCCACTCAGGCACCCCTCTCTTTGTCATTTTTTAAAACTTTATTGGGGCGCCAAGGTGACTCAGTCAGTTAAGCGTCCAACTTTGGCTCAGGTCATGATCTTGTGGTTTATGAGTTTTGAGCCCCGCGTCGGGCTCTGTGCTGACAGCTCAGAGCCTGGAGCCTGCTTCAGATGCTGTGTCTCCCTCTCTCTCTCTGCCCTCCCCTGCTCATGCTCTGTCTCTCTCTCTTTCAATAAAAAGCATACGTTAAGAAAATTAAAAAATCTTTATTAATGTTTAATTTACATAACATAAATTCTCACACTGTAAGCTTGCAGTTTAATGGTTTCTGGTAAATTTAATCCGGCACTGCAACCCACGTTTAGAATAACTTCTTCACTCCAGAGGGTCCTCTCCTGCCCATCTGCAGTCGAGTCCCACCTCCAGCCCACATTCAAAAAAATGACTGATATGATTACTGTTGGTGTGGGTTTGCCTTTTCTAGAAAGTTTGTATAAAGAAATCAGTTGGCCATAAACGTAAGTTGGGTCCCTTTATTTATTTATTTTTTTTTTGGACTCTCTTCTGTTCTATTGATCTCTATGCTCTCAGTGAAGAAAACAAACCAATACCATACTGTCTACTGTCTTGATGGCTATAGTCTTATATGAAATTAGAGTAACTCTTTCAGCTTTGTTGTTCTTCAAGATAATTTTGGCTATTGTAGGTCCTTTGCCTTTTCATAGAAGTTTGTCAATTTGTATGAAGAATCTTGCTGGGATATAGATAGTGATTGCATTGAATATATAGGTCAATCTAGAGATACTTGCAATATTAACAATAATGACTCTTCTGATGCACAAATTAGTATGACATTCATTTATTGGGTCTTTTTTACTTTCTCTGTGTAATGTTTTGCAGGGTTTTTAAAAAATATTTACTTTCTTTTTAATGTTTGAGAGTGAGAGCACTGTGTGCACGCACAGGCAGGGGAGGGGCAAGGAGAGAGGGGACAGAGAGGTTCCGAGGCAGGGTCTGTGCTGCCAGCAGAGAGCCTGAAGCAGGGCTCAGTCTCACGAACCATGAGATCATGACCTGAGCTGAAATCAAGAGAAAAGTTGCTTCACTGACTGTGCCACCCAGGCGCGCCTTGAAGTTTTCAATGTACAGACCTTGCACATCCTTTGTTGACTACAATGAATGTAGGTGTGGCTCTCTCTCTCTCTCTCTTTTTAAATCTTAATTGAGGATTCATTGAGCTTTTGTAAATGTTTTTCATGAAAGTTTGGGGCCATATTTTCTTTGCATATGTTTTCTTCCCCATTCTCTCTCTCCCCCTTCCACAAATCCCATTGCACACATGTTGGTGTACTTGATGTTGTGCCACAGGTCTCTGTGTTTTCATTTTTCTTCAATATTTTTTCTCTATGTTCTTCAGATTAGGTCACTTCTGCTTGTTTCAGTTCATTGATTCCTGTGCCATTTCATATATCTAGACTTTTTATTCAGTTCTTTTGAAAATTGACAAATTCTCTATAAATATTCCCTATTTGGTAAATTATTGTCATCACGTTTTCCTTTAATTCTTTGAAAAATAGTTCCTTTGACTTATGCATATTTAAAGAGCTTTTTTGGGGTGTCTGAGTAGCTCAGTCAGTTTAGTATCCAATTCTTCATTTCAGCTCAGACCATGATCTTATGGTTCATGAGATCAAGCCCTGCATTGGACTCTGTGCTGACAGTGCCAAGCCTGCTTGGGATTCATTCTCTCTCTCTCTCTCTCTCTCTCTCCCCCCCCCACCCCAATCTGGCTTGCACTCTCTTTACCTCAAAATAAATATTTTTTAAAGAGCTTCTTTAAAGTCTTTATCTGCTAAATTCAACATCTGAGCCTATACAGAGTCTGTTTCTATTGACCATTTCCCCCCTGAGAACAGGTGACACTTTTGGGTTTTTGTTTTTGTTGTTTTTTTGTTTGCTGTTTTGTTTTTGCATGTCTTATATTTTTGTTGAAAATTGGGCACTTTAAGGGCACCTGGGTGGCTAGGTTGGCTAAGTGTCCAACTTCAGCTCAGGTCATGATCTAATAGTTCATGGATTTGAGTCCTGCATTGGGCTCTGTGTTGACAGCTTGGGGCCTGGAGCCTGCTTTAAATTCTTTCTCTCCTTCCTTCTCTGCCCCTCTCCTGCTTGCATTCACTCCCACTCTCTTTCTCTCAAAAATAAATAAATAAGCATTAAAAAAAAAGAAAGAAAAAGAAAATGGGCACTTTAGGTAATGTAACAACTCAATTTTGATTCCTTCCTCAAGCATGTAGTCAGGGGCACCTGGGTGGTTCCATCAGTTGAGCATCAAACTCTTGATTTCGCCTTAGGTCATGATCCCAGGGTTGTGGGATATCGAGCCCCACATCAGGCTCTGCACTGAGTGTGGAGCCTGCTTAAGATTCTCTCTCCCTCTGGTCTTCCCTTGCTCACATGTTCTCTCTAAAAATCAATAAATAAATCAATAAATAAAATAAAAGAATGTTCCTGTCTTTCTTAAGGTAATTTGACTGGACTTAAATTGTAGACTCTGTCTGTTGTGACTGTTGATGTCCCTGCTCAATGTCTTAATTCTGATTTTTACTGTTAGCCTAGATTCATGGGGCTTACATGCATATCTGCATAGTTTAGGGGTCAGTCAATGATTTGGGCTGCTGGTGAATACATCTGTGTATAGGTTGGGCAATGCATTCAAAGTCCAGTCAGTTTTCAAATCTACTTTGATTTTCTCTTTATCGTGACACATGTATGGTTTCCCAATCAGCCAAGGATGTTTGGAGAGCTTACTGAACTACTCTATAGCACTCTCATTTTCAGGATTTTTCTGTCAAATTTCTGACTGTTCTACTGCTGGATATATCTAGGACTATCATCCCAGGCCAGCAGAGCTGTGAGTTTTCCCTGTTCATCTCTTGCGGGGTCCACTACTTTACTGAGAATGCTGTTAGCCTGGATTTTCATCTGTTGTTCCAGATAGAGTTCACCTCCTCTGGCAACAAGATTTTGTTCTTCGTGACCCTGGTGAAACTATTGCACTGATTGATCTGAGAGGGGAGTTAGGAACAACCACAAACAAGAAAGCTGCAAATTCCTCTTTCACCCAAATGTATAACTGTTTATGATGAACAAACTTCCCTCAATTTGTTGTGTGCTTCGGTTGATTTCCAAGACCCTTAAATGGCTGCTGTTCGCAATTTTGTCCAGTTTATATTTTACGGGTGTGGAGAAGATTTGCCATCCTCCCCATGCCATCGTGGCCCAAACTCCCATCCCTTATATTGTTTCTAAATTAATCATAATCATAGTTCATAGTTTGTACATTACTTATCCTTTGAACTTTGAGATTTGCTTTATGGGCTAGTAAGTGGTCAATTTATTATTTTTTTAAAATGTTTGTTTATTTTTGAGACAGAGGAGACAGAGTGTGAGCAGGGAAGGGCAGAGAGAGAAGGAGACACAGAATCCAAAGCAGGTTCCAGGTTCTGAGCTGTCAGCACAGACCCTGATGCAGAGCTTGAACCCACTGAAAGTGGTCAATTTTGTAAAGATTCTACCTGTACTTGAAAGGAGAAAATTCTCTAATTTTTTGAGGGCACTGATTGGCTATTAAATCAAGCTTGCTAATTACATTGTTCAAATATTCCAAATTCTTTACTAAGTTTTTATCTGTTTGATATGTTAATAATAAAAATAGCGTTGTATTAAAATTCCCTACCATCACAGAGGAATTATAATGTTTGCTGTACAATTCTACTTTTCCTTAATATTATCTGAGTCTTATTAGGCTCAGAAGTCTAGAACTGTTCTATCTTCTTGGTGAGTTAAACCTTTTCTAAATAAAAATGACCTCCTTTATCACTAATAATTCTTTTTTAAAAAATTTTTAATGTTTATTTATAATTGAGAGAGAGCGAGCTGGGGAGGGGCAGAGAGAGAGGGAGACACAGAATCTGAAGCAGGCTCCAGGCTCCGACCTGTCTGCATAGAACCTGATGCAAGGCTTGAACTGTCGGACCTTGAGATCATGACCTGAGTCAAAGTCGGACGCTTAGCTGACTGAGCTACCCAGGTGCACCATTTATCTATTTATTAAAACTTTTTTTTTTAATGTTTATTTATTTTTGAGGGAGATAGAGCACAAACAGGGAGGAGCAGAGAGAGAGGGAGACACAGAATCTGAAGCAGGCTCCAGGCTCTGAGCTGTCAGCACAGAGCCCTACACAGGGCTCAAACTCATGATTTGAGCCAAAGTCAGACACTTAACAGACTGAACCACCCAGGTGCCCCTGATCTATACATATTTAAATGGCTAGTTTCTTTGGTGAATAGTAAAGAGTCTCAACACTTGAACTCTTGTATTGCTAACTAGATGTTGACTCCCTCAAGAGCAATTTGTACTTAATGTAGTACTTAGATATTCAGGCTTTACTATAATGAAGATCTGGATTTGTGTCCTAGCTTCTCAACCTCTAAGATCCACAATACCTGGTCTGTTAAATGGGAATAATAACATTAACTTCCTAATAGGAATATTCTGAAGATAAGATAAAATAATATAGTTAGAAAAAAGGGACTTAGACATGGTAAATGCTCTCAAATAGTAGCTATTGTTAACTCATAAGGCAGAGACTTGTTTCTACATTTACTTGTTCTTCCCAATAGTTCAATCAATCAATAATTAGTGCCTGTTTGTGCACTAAAAAAAAGATGGCAATCAACCTGTTTGATACTAAGCAGGACATAAAATAAAAAGGACCCTGAATTTGATCCCTTACAGCCAGAAGCTTATTAAGATAAGCCATTCTCTTATGGACCCATATTGCCTGTGAGTCTCAGGAACAACAGAAACACTTAGAACTGTCATTCTCTCTGAGAATGTCTAGGGGCCAAGTGTCTTGCCCAATATAACCAGAGAGAGTCTCTATTTCTGCTTGGGAAGATAATTTCCTCTTTCCCACAAGGAAGAAAAAAAATGCAAGAAAAATAAACACATTTCCTTTTCAGTGGCTTATAAAGACTAATTGCTCAAGCTCATGGTATAAAGAGATAAATGTATAGAAGGATTCACCCTCTCTAATAACCAGGAAAAAATCTACAAATAAAATCCAGACTGTAATTACCTTCTTCTTTTGTTCTTCCCCAGCCGCTTATAAAACACTTTGTGTTTTGGTCCAGTTGTTGGAAAACATCAAAAGGTAGACAAATAGGCTGAATATAGTCATTATACCTCACTGCTTTTTTTAAATGAAAAAGTGCAATATCATTTACATAAGTTTCCAAATTGAAGCCTGGATGGACAATGATTGCTTTCACTTTTATCTTCTTGGAGGATGGATGCCCTCCGTGTATATTGTTAGTTCCAACCACAGCTGTCCACATTAAAGGATCCCTGAAAGAGAATAAATGTTGTTATAAACATGTTTATTAAGTGAGTATTCTTAATCTCCCACTAATTTTTGTTTTTTTCATGTTAATCAGGAAAATTGAATCTTACTTTCATGTACATAAAGTCGCATCAAATAAAAGCCAAATATCATGGTGTAGGAAAGGAGAAAAAGATCAGTGGGACAGAGGGTCCAAAAACAGATTTAAGTACATGAGACTTTATTTTTAAAAATTTTTTACGTTATTTAAAAATTTATTTTTGAGAGACAGTACGAGCAGGGGAGGGGCAGAGAGAGAGGGAGACACAGAATCTGAAGCAGGCTCCAGGCTCCGAGCTGTCCACACAGAGCCCGACGCGGGGCTCAAACCCACGGACTGTGAGATCATGACCTGAGCTGAAGTCAGATGCTTAACTGACTGAGCCACCCAGGGGCCCCTTTATTTCTTTTAGAGATACATAAAATGGTATGTCTGAGATTTGCTTCCAAATACTTGAAGTGGGGAGGAGTTTGTGAGGATAAAAGATGAAATAAGATCAGGTATGAGTTGATAGCTTGAAGCTGGGCGCTAGGTACATGGAATTCACTAAACTATTCCTTCTACTTTTGTAAATTTTTGAAATTTTAGAATGAAACATTTGGATATTAAAGTAGCATGAAAATTATAAAAAACAAGAAAGAAAATGTAGATGAATACATAGCATTGATAGGAAAAAGGACTTGATCAATTTATAAATGGATAACTGATTTATAAATATATAAAACAGGATGTGCTTATGGATTTTGACAATCTTAAAAAAAAAAAAAGTAAAAATCCAAACCAGAAAGTCTGTAGGTCAAAATCAACAATTAAAACCCTAAGCATTTAATAGTTGTTACATCTGGAATTGGACGGGGAAGGAGGACCTTTTACTTTGTATACTGTTGTTTACAAGTGGTGAGATTCCTCTTCATCCTTCAAAGTGGCAAAGTGTGTGTGTGTGTGTGTGTGTGTGTGTGTGTGTGTGTGTGTGTGTGAGGGTAATGCTCAGGATAAACAAAGTCACAAAAACAAAGGAACTGTTATTCCTGTGTTAAGTATACACAGATGGCTTCTTTGCCGGCGTGTATCAATAGCCTATAAAAGGTTGCATTGTATTTTATTCTGCAATTCTACTTCCTAGAAGTTCTCCCAAGGAAACAGAAGATACTTAGCTATCTTAAAAGTGGATTAGGTAACCTCTAGAACGTTTACCCCAAAATTTGAGCCCTAGTTCTATTTGTGTAAAAAGAAATCATTGCTTTGAGCTACTTTGAAATAATAATCTTTCTTCTTTTCCAAACTTACCCAATTTATGTTCCTTACTTCAATTTATATTCAGACCATAAGATTACAAAACAGGCTGTAGGAGCACCTAGGTGGTTCAGGTGGTTGAGGGTCCAACTCTTTAATTTGGGTCAGGTCATGATCCCAGGGTCATGGGATCGAGCCCCATACCAGGCTCTGTGCTGAGTATGCGGTCTGCTTGACATTCATTCTCTCTCTCTTTCTTTCCTTTCTTTCTCTTTTCCTCTCCCCCCCCCCTTTTCTTTCCCCTGCTTTTCCTCGCTCTCAAATAATAATAGTAAAAAAAAAAAAAAACAAACACCCAGGCTATATAAACTGAACACTGTGAAACACTGCTGAAATTAAAGAAGAGATGAATGGAAAAATGGAAAAAGATCCTGTGTCCATGGATTGGAAGACTTAATATTATTAAGATGACAATAACTACCCAAAGCAATCTATAGATTCAATGCAATCCCTCTAAAAACCCTAGTGATTTATTTTTGAAGAAATAGAAAAGCCCATCCTAAAGTCATACAGAATGTCAGGGGATCCCCATATCGCCAAAACAATCTTGAAAAAGAAGACTCTGGTTGGAGGACTCACATTTCCAGACTTCAGAACTACTGCAAAGCTCCAGTGCAGTGCCAGCAGATACACACACACCAAATGAAAAGAACAGAAAGGCCCAGAAGTACACCCTTGCATACGGGCTCAACTGATTTTCAACAAAAGTGTCAAGACAATTCAGTGGGGAAAGGACAGCCTTTTTCAACAAAATTTTCTGGCACAACTGTATATGTACATGCAAAAGAATGAAGTTGGACACTTACCTTACATCACATGCAAAAATGAACCCAAAATGGATAAAGGTCTAAATATAAAAGTAAGACAAAAAACTCTTAAATGAAGACACAGGAGGAAACTTTCATGGTATTGGGTTTGCAGTGATTTCTTGGATATGACACCAAAACAGTAACCAAAAATAAATAAATTAATCAATTGGACATCTTCAGAATTAAAAACCTTTGTGCATCAAAGGACATTATTAAGACAGTGAAAAGACAAGCCACAGAATGAGAGAAAATATTTGAAAATCATATATTTGATAAGGGATTAGTAGCAAGAATATAAAAAAACATTCCTACAGCTCAGCAAAAATCCCAAGTAAAAATGGGCAAAAGATTTGAATAGATGTTCAGAGAAGATATACACATGGGCAATAAGTACATGGAAAGGTGGTCAACGTCACTAGTCATTTGAGAAATGTCAACCAAAATCCCAGTGAGGGGCCCCCGGGTGGCTCAGTTGGTTAAGAACCTGACTCTTGATTTCAGCTCAGGTCATGATCTCAGGGTTGTGAGATTGAGCCCCAAGTTAGGCTCCACACTGGATGCAGAGCCTGCTTGCGATTCTCCCTCTCTCTCTGCCTCTCTTCCTCTCTCTCTCTCCCTCTCCCCTTCTCTTCCACTTTACCACTGCCCCTCCACCCCCACTCTTGTGCTCTCTTTCTGAGAAAAAACCAAAAACAACAGCCACAGTGAGACACTTCACACGCATTAGGCTAGTTAGCATAGTAGTAGTGTCTAAGTGTTAAGTAGGGTGATGAGCTAGGCCTAGGGAGACTGACATTCTGAATTGATTTCTAATCAGTGTAGAGCACTGGAAGACAAGAAACAACTGTAAGAGATACTGGGCAGAGAGAGCTAACTCTAGGTAATGGAGCTGTTAGTGATGGTGTTATCTGAAAGAATAGGATTGTAGAGGAAAGATTTTTTAAAATTCATTTTCGGAATTGTTGAGACGGGTGACTCCAGTATAAATGTGTCATAGGGAACTGGAAATGTGGCTCTCCAGGGGAGTTTCCAGTACGTGGCGACTGCTGAAACAGAAGTAGATGAGACCTCTCTAGCGAAGACTACAGATGATAAGGCAAAAGGATAACCAGTGGAACTTTAGAAACATTGCCATTTAGATGGTGACAAAGACTTGTCAAGGAAAAGGAGAAAAAAAAAGAGATGGTGATTTACAACTCAAGAAAAAAGATCATTTCAAGGAGGGCGGTGGTCAACTCTGCCACGTTATAGAGATCAAACAGAAGGGGCGCCTGGGCGGCTCAGTCAGATAAGCGTCCAACTCTTGGTTTGGGCTCAGGTCACGATCTCACAGTTCATGAGTTAAAGCCTCGCGTCAGACTCTGTGCTGACCGTGCAGAGCCTGCTTGGGATTCTCTTCCTCTCTATGCCCCTCCTCCGCTTGCACACACTCTCCCTCTGTCTCCAAAATAAATAAATAAGCTTAAAATCAAATGGGATGGGGACTAAGAAGAGGTCACTGGATTTGGCACGGAGGAGGATCTTTAATAGTGTGATTTGGCCAAAGAAATCAGACTGCAATTGGGATGTTATGAGTCAGTGCAGATGAAGCAAAAGGGGGTCTCTCGAGGAGTCTAAGAGTGAGGGGAAGAACAGAAACAGGTAGGGTTTACGGTAGGTTGATTGGGTTTTTAAATAACGGTGGAGTGGCCCACACATCTGTGAGTATTACAGGAAGAAACCAGAGAGACACTGAAATATACTAAAGAAACACTGAGGTACAACGAAACAGCACAGGTTGGAGAACTGGCTTGAAATCAGGGGGCTGCTACGTAAAAGCAGCGTGACAGGCAAGTTACCGAATCTCCCTGCTCTCTGGATTCCCCCAGCGTGAAACAGAAATAATAATAGTATCTCAGAGGGTTACTGGGGGGGCTTTTATTTTTAAAACACAGAATTAGGGGCGCCTGGGTGGCTCAGTTGGTTAAGCATCCTGCTTCGGCTCAGGTCATGATCTCGCAGTTTGTGGGTTCGAGCCCCATGTCGGGCTCTGTGCTGACAGCTCAGGGCCTGGAGCTGCTTCGGATTCTGTGTCTCCCTCTCTCTCTGACCCTCCCCTGCTTGCACTGTCTCTCTCTGACTCTCAAAAATAAATAAAAAACAGAAAAAAAATTTAAAAAACACAGAATTATATTTAACATCCTTAGACAGTATTTAATCTAAGAGCAAGTCTTTGATAAATGGTTGTTTTAAGAAGGAATAAGGGCTAACTGATGGTGCAAGATAAATGAGGGACTGGAATAAAGGTGGCAAAGTCGGTCCTCTGACAGGAGGGCGCTCCGAAAAGTAGAGACTATGCCTTAGTGATGTCTACTCCTCACACCCAGCCCAGCCCCTGGCATATAACATATTATCCAATAAATGTGGAGCGCAGAAGTAAAAACATCAGTGAGATTTAGTCTTGAGAAATGTTAAGTGGAATATGAACATCATCTTTAAATAATTTGAAGAATTGGGTTAAATATATCTGGCTTCAGAAAGCAGATAAAAAACCAAGACCCTTATTTTATTTTTATTTTTATTTATTTTTTAGTTTATTTTTGAGAGACAGAGAGAGACAGTGCAAGCAGGGGAGGGTCAGAGAGAGAGGGAGATACAGAATCTGAAGCAGGCTCCAGGCTCTGAGCGGTCAGCACAGACCCCGACGCGGGGCTCGAACCCATGAACCGTAAGATCATGACCTGAGCCGAAGCCGGACGTTTAACCAACTGAGCCACCCAGGCGCCCCAAGACCCTTATTTTAACATGAGACAAGCTTTCTAAGAACTAGAGCTGTCCAAAAACAGAAATGAGATTCTTCCCAAGGTAGCAGTCCATCATCATAAGAGATGTTTCAAGTAGAGAGCCATATGGTATAGTTATCGTTATATGGGTGGGTTTTCATTCTGGCAAATCTGGATTTGATCCCTGATTTTGTTGCTCTAGCCATGAGCAAGGTATTTAACACTTAAGTCTCAGGGTCTCCCTACAGCAAAAAATGGTTGTAAACAGTAGTAAAATTAAGTAAGGAAAAATGCTTGGCTCAGAACACTGAAGCAGTCATTATTTCAGACTCGAGAGCCCCCCACTTCAATACTGTATGAAAGATTCAAATACAGGACAGAGGATTGAACCAGACCTTTAAAATGCCTCTTTGAACTCTCAGATTCTATGACAATACAACAAAGCTATATTATTTGACCAAGGTCACGTATCTGGTAGGTTTTGGAAACTTCCTTCAAGCTTCCGCACCAGAGTGTCAGCAGAAGTCTAGGCTACGGGTCTCCTCAGTCAAAACTCACTGTTCTTCCTACCGTGTCGAAGGACTAGACCAGTAAAAAGAACAATGTCAGGACTTGGTACTCAAGAAAAGCTTTTCTAAGAATTTTCGAACCATACCAAGCAGGTTTTTCCTCCCTCCTTTCCTTCTGAATGCTGCTGAAAAACAATTTTTAAAGAGAGCATGTTAGAAACAGTTGTAAAGCATTCACCCTTGAAAGAACAGAATTGATTCGAACTCTGCAACTTATTTTCTAGATCTCCACCCTTGGTTTATACCTTAGTATCTGACTATTTTTCTACCTCTGTTCCTCAAAAGGCCGATTTATGAAACTGAAATGCATGTTTCAAAGATTTAGTATAAAGAGCCGCCTGGCTGGCTCAGATGCGCTCAGGGTCATGAGTTTAAGCCCCACGTTGGGCATAGAGCTTACTTTTGAAAATGAGGTATACAGACTAAAATTTTATGTACCCCATGAGGCCGGTTGCCCTCAACCGAATTTTGAATTTGTTAGTTCCTCTTAAAGACTTTTCATTCTTCTCCAAGAGAGCTGTTCTCTTCTACATTAAAGACGAAAGGGAGACTGTATGACAGGTACCATCATTTCCCCAAAGCTTTTTTTCTTAGAGCTTCATCTTAAACGGTTATGAGGTCATGAAGTTCTAGTCTAACTGTGGTAAATCCTACTTCTCTAAGACTGACATCATCCATAGAATCAATAAACATTTATGTCCTCTGTAAAGTAGGCCAAGACCTATATTAGTCCGAGGAATACAAAATAAAACATGTAGCTCTTGGTTTAAAAAAAAACAAACTCCTGATCCAATCATTAGAAGGACAAACACATGGTTACAGTATAATTGTAAAAGCTAAAAGAAAATTGTATTTAAAGCAAAGTCTAACAAACTCCCACCCATAGTCCAAATCTGTCTCCTAGTTTTGTATCACCCATAAACAAAGAATGTCTTTTATATTTTTAGATAGTTGGGACCCTCCCCCAATAGTATTTTGTCAAATTTCACACTTATTCAGTTGTATTGTCTGTGGCTACTTTGGTTCCATAGTGACAGAGTTGAGTAGCTGTGACAGAGTCCTTAAAACTTTTACTATCTTTGGGGCACCTGGGTGGCTTAGTTGGTTAAGTGTCGGACTTCAGCTCAGGTCATGATCTCACGGTTTGTGGGTTCAAGCCCTGCTTCAGGCTCTGTGCTGACAGCTGGTAGCCTAGAGCCTGCTTTGGATTCTATGTCTCCCTCTCTCTCTTTTGCCCCTCCCTCTCTCATGCTCTGTCTCTGTCTCTTATAAATAAACATAAAAAAAAACAAAACCAAAAAAACCTTTTACTATCTTTGCAGAAAGTGTGTTCACCTCTGGTTTACAGGATTTACATCAACAAATATTCAGTATGTTATGCGTAAAGCATTATGGCTATTTGTAAACACACACCTTAACTGAACATGGCTGAAATCAAATGGTCCTTTATTACTTTAAAATATTCCCGAAGAGAAGAAAAAAATAGGAATTGTGTTTTGAATACATACCTAGTGTCCTTAGTGCAGTGGGCGGCTGTGAGCACCCACTTACTTTTCACTAAGCTTCCTCCACACACATGAGCAAGGATTTTGCCTGATTGGATCTGCAGGCTAACTAGCCA
>PISW01013557.1:0-25653 GCA_004023785.1 Mungos mungo
CTTGCAACAAAAGAACACCAGGATTATTTCCCAGCCTATCTCCCCACACAACAAAATTGTGTCAGTTTTACACTAAACACACCTGCATATTTGTCAAGGGATGTGGCAAAGGACGTTTCATTTTCAAACACATCAAAGATCATCCTAAGTTGAGAGTCCAGGTCCTAGTGGACTGACGTCACAGGACCAGGAAGGATGGACATCATCAATTCTCTGACGCCCTTACTCCATTATTTCGGTGCTCATAGTGGGTGTTCAATTCCTGCAAAATCCACAGGAGAATGTGGGTCAAGTCAGTCTTTGCTCTGGGAACAGCAGTGGGAGGTATATCCCGGATTTATTGCAGCTTATATGCTTACCTGCAGGCCTGGTGGTGGCTGTTTGTTCTTACATTCTTTGGCTGCCTTAAAACCATGAACTACTGAGGCACCCGGGTGGCTCAGTCCTTTGAACAGTCTGCTTGAGCTCAGATCATGATCCTGTGGTTTGTGAGTTTGTGCCCGCAGTGGGCTCTCTGTTGTCCACGCTGAGCCTGCTTGGAATCCTCTGCCCCTCCCCCTCTCCATCCAAGCTTATGCTCTCACTGTCAAACATAAATCCAAAACATTAAAAAAAATATTAACTACTGATACCTTTTATTCTGCAATGTTAATATATCCCAGGAAGTTCTGTAAACTGGTGCTTTGATAAGTGGTGCTGGCACAGATCATAAGCCGGCATCGGTCATAAAATGACTAAAGTGTCTTCTCTTATGCTAAGAAATCTATGTTTTGCTTCCTCTATTCTGTGGACCCTTAAACTTATCTGCCTACAAAATCATTACCTTTAAAACTGGTCCTGAAGTGATAAAGATCCATTAATTGCCTGACAAAGATTTCAAGACCTGATCATAAATGAGACACGTGGTTGGTTCAGTGAAAAGTGCAACTGCTGATCTCAGGGCTCTGAGTTTGGGTGAAGAGTCCATACAGGGCTCAAATTCATGAACCAGAAGGTTATGTCCTGAACCAAAGTTGGCACTTAGCCGGATGAAACACCCAGGTGCCCCGATTTTGACCTTATTTACACCCCATGTGATTTCATACAGTAGTATTTTTTCTGTGTGATTCTTATTTAATTCCACACAATGACCTCCAGTTTGAATGAGCCCCACTCAAGCTCTTGTATGGTGGACCCCCTGGCAGAAAGATTATGTAGAGTTAATAAGCAATCAAAATTCAGCAGATTCCAAAAAAAAAAGTTTGCTTTTCACATCCCTGTCGAAAAAAAATAAAATACATAGAGAACCTCCCCGGGATGAGAGCAGTCACCATAGGTGACTAAATTATGATATAATCCTAAGTATGGTCAACATAGGGAATCCAGTGAGGACCATGTGAACAAAGTTTTCCATGTCCTCCTGTTTTAGAGTGGTGCAGAAAATATTTGCTTATCAAATATTTACTTTTTATCTTCTTCTGAGTTACATTTTTTCCCTTGGAGGCCTCAGACTTCAGATTCTTTCCTCCTCCTTATTCCTTCCTTCTTTCTACTCCTCCACGTCCTTCTCTTCCTCCTTCTCTCCTCTTCAAACACATATACACCTTACTTTCCCTTTGCAAGTGTCCTGTGTTTTGGAGTGTCCATTCATGTACTATTAAATTTGAATTTCTCCTGGTTGTCGCATGCCAATTTGCTTCTTAGTCAACAATGAGAATTTCCTCTGAGGTTCCAGTTCATGCGTTTGTATATTCTTCCAAATCGTACTTAGCTCCTCTTTTATACCTTAATGTTATGTATGAAAAAGAAACAGAAAGGCAGGGCACAGCATCCATATTCAGGGGATAATATGGGACACCTATTATCAGGTCCTAAAGTATGAGAGGGTTGTGGGAAGCAGCAGCGAGGAGCCAGTAAGGAGAGTGTGATCGAGCAAAGCTCTCGTGCCCTTACAACCCTTGTGGCTGATCCAGTTCCTCAGAGGTTAATTCACTTGAGTTAAGATGTTATTGCACCAGTGTCCTTCAAGCCTTTTGAGTTAAGATGTTATTGTACAAATGTCCTTCAGCTTTGGCACTCTTATAATAACAATAAGAAGAGGGTGTGAAGTTCCCAGGAAAATGTTGTAACAATAACTGTGGGAACAGAAAAAGTTTTGTCTAGAAAAAACCCTTCTCTTAGTTGTGGCTGTTTATATAGTACTGCTTGCATGTGAGAAATAAAGTGGCAATATGGGCACCGCTCGTGTTGTCCCTCCCGTTCCCATCCTTTGATTCTCTCTTCTTATCATCATTCCCTTACCCTCGCGTCCTTGCTTCTGTGCACCCGCATACTACAGAAGGTTAACTCACATGCACGTTCCTGAGGTCCCCAGCATGGCACCATGTGAGTAAAAGCTGTGTGTGTGCCTAGAAGAAGCTCCATAAACACTGCCTGAATGCTGTACGTATGTTACTTTGCAAATACAGACTTTCTCAGACCATAACTGTTCCAAATACTGTCATGGGCACATACCTCTAACGCACTGATCTATGGTCTCTAGCTTATTGTTTGACTATTTATAGCTTTTTTGAGATTTCCACAGACCACGAATGCTGGGGAAACAAGTAGCACAATGTTCCTAGGAGATCAAGCTGGACCGTGGTAGAAAAATGGTCTTTTCTGATGCCAGCAAGGCTTGAGATCATATCAGGAATGTTTCAGCACTGGACCACTGCTTCCCCTAAAGGTCGAGGCTCAGTAGTTCTTTGACTCCCCCTTAAAAACTCCCTGCTTCCTATGTGGCTGTGTAGATTGTCTATAACCCCTAAATCACAATGAAAACAGTTCAAATAATACAGCTTTCTAATCAATCTCATTGGGTTCCTGCCTCTGAACCTATTCCCCTGTATCTAGGTCCTTTGAGCATCATCTGCCATATCTACCGTAAAATGTGACATATGAAAGCTATGCCCACAATGATTACATCATCCAATGACTTCCCCCAGAACTGCCACTGATCAAGGCCTGGGCCTCACAGGAATGCGTGTCACCTCACAGCATCTGGTCCTCAGTAACACACAGGAATTCAGTTAAATCATGAAGATTTAATGGCACTTCCCTAATCCTCAGAAACCCACCACGTTTGCCAATTTCTTATCCCTCTGACATTTATTCCTCAGACAACGTGACCAACAGTTGCCTGTGACTTTGAAGTTCCAAAAGGGAGTCACGTCGAGTTCCCATCCTACACTGGAAAGAGATCTTTGCATTTTCTTACTCCTCACCCCTCCCTTTATGATTTAATCATGAAATAGGTTAACATTGTTGTAGGGATAACAGGTCACTCTGTACTCATGCATGTTAACACATTACACACAATTGTTTTATTAATTAAACGTATTAACTTCACACACAGTCTAAGTTATGCATTTCAAATCCACTCTATTACAATTGTACAAAATCTAGAATGCAAGCCTTCAGAAAGTATTTGTTGATAAAATAATGTGGGAATAGACTTCTATAATTTCCAGGCCTGAGGTCATTCTTTAAAAATGTGTATTTATAGGGGCATCTGGGTGGCTCAGTCAGTTTGCATCTGACCTCAGCTTTGGTCACTGTCTCTTGGCTTGTGAAGTGGAGCCCTGAATCAGGCTCTGTGCTGACAGCTCAAACCTGGCACCTGCTTCAGATTCTGTGTGTCTCTCTCTGCCCCTCCCGCACTCACACTCTATCTTTCTGTCTCTCAATATAAGTAAGTTTTTAGACAATATTCAAAATGTGTACTTATCATTGTATGCTATTTTGGGGAGAATTAGTTATGGTCTTTCTAATCTCTCTGAGGATTTCATCATTCCAATCACATCAACTGACATTCTCTAACTATTGCTGTAGTGAAATTACACCAGTGTTTCACTACACTGCCACCTCCTTTTGGCTTAAAAAGTATGGGAGATTGTTTTATTTGTAATATGCAACAAGGTTTTTGTCTTAATACAGGGAAAAGAATGATGTTTTGAACACTTTTTTCATGAGAACTTGCATCAATGTCTTCACCAACAACGTCTCCATATACATCTTTTGTATACATTGTGTACTATGTTGCCCTTCATCTTCCATGGAGAATGAGGCATGAGTCACACGTAGTGAAGAAGGGCATGTCATACTTCTGCTGCATCAATAATCAGCCACATAATTTTCCAAAACCACTCAGAATTAATGAATTTTGGAAGTATTTTGAGAGTAGAAATAAAGTAATATTTTCTAGTCACAAATGTCACATAGGTTTGATGTACCAAAAAAGAGCACACAGACTGAAATTAATTATACCTATGCAAAAATTGGTCCTTTTAGGGGCACCTGGGTGGTTCATTTGGTTAAGCATGAAACTCTGGCCCAGATCGTGATCTTGTAGTTTGAGAGTTCAAGCCCCCGTCCTGGGCTCAGGGCTGACAGTTCAGAGCCTGGAACCTGTTTCAGATTCTGTGTCTTTCTCCATCTCTGCCCCCAACCCCCCACCCCAACTCCTGCTGTCTCTCTATCTCAAAAATCAACATTACAAAAACTAATCCATTTAATCTTTTGAAGCATAATACTATATACATCATGTTTAATTTTGTATTATTCCTTAACATCAGTATTTTAATGTATCTCTGAATAGAGACTGATATACTACATTCCAAAGTGAATTCTGTGACATTTATTTACATATGATGTTCAATTATATACTTTTCTAAATACTTATGTCTTCCAACTTATCTTCTTTTCTGCACTGTCTGGTGTTTGCTAATGTGTACGTTTAATATGAAGGCCTTGACTCATTTATTATGTCTGTAGGACTTAAATCTCTTGTGCATTTTCAGATATTGATTAAAGATCAAATTCCACTTCTAAGCACTGCAATTTGCTCTACATGTGGCTTTCTATGTTATAATATAGCTATGATGTGGAGCAAGTTGTGAGTTCCAGCTATAGACTGGACACATTCCTTACCTTTGTAATGTTTCTCCTCACTATAAAGTCTGTGATCCTGAGTAGGGTTGAGCAGTCACAGAGGTTTTACCACATTCATTATATTTTGTTTTTTCTCCAGTATGAATTCTGTAATGTAGAAGGAAGCTTCACCTCTGAATATCAGGCTTTCCAAATTCTGAATTCTGTGTATTTGCAAAATCTTCCCTAGTATTCGATCTCCAATCAGGAGCCAGGGTGTAGCATTGCTTAAAAGCCATGCCACATTGTGAGTATTCAGTGTTTTGTCTCCAGTATAAGTTTTCCAATGTGAAATTAAGGGGTGAGCAGTCCACAAAACTTTCCTCTCGTTCCTTACATTTGGAAGATTTGCTTCAGTAGGAAATCTGTGATAATGAGTAAAGGTTGAAGTGTGATTAAAGACCTTACTTAATTCTTTACATCGATATGGTTTTTATCTACTATAAATTCTGTGATGTTGAGTAAGGTGTGTCGGAGAAAGGCTTTGCCACATTCTTTTTATTGGTAAGGCTTCTCTCTAGTATGGATTTGGTGATGTTGATTAAGGCATGACAGAGGCTGAAAGGGCTTGCCACATTGTTTACATTGTTAAGCTTTCTCTGCGTTATGGATTCTCTGATGTCTAGTAAGGTTCGAGCACATGGAAAAGGACTTGCCACATTCTTGACATTGGTAAGGTTTCTCTCCAGTATGGATTCGGTGATGTTTGATACGGCCTGCTCGGTGAGTAAAGAACTTGCCACATTCTTCACATTGGTAAGGTTTCTCTCCAGTATGGATTCGTTGGTGTCCAGTAAGGCTTGAGTGCTGGGTAAAGGCCTTGCCACATTCGTTACATTGGTAAGGTTTCTCTCCAGTGTGAATGCGGTGATGTTGATTAAGTTCCGAGGGCCAGTTAAAGGCCTTGCCACATTCTTGACATTGGTAAGGTTTCTCTCCAGTATGGATTCGGTGATGTTTGATAAGGCCTGCTCGGTGAGTAAAGAACTTGCCACATTCTTGACATTGGTAAGGTTTCTCTCCAGTATGGATTCGTTGGTGTTCAGTAAGACTTGAGTGCCGGGTAAAGGCCTTACCACATTCTTGACATTGGTAAGGTTTCTCTCCAGTGTGGATGCTGTGATCTTTGGTAAGGCCTGAGTGCTGGCAAAAGGGCTTGCAGCATTTCTTACATTGGTAAGGTTTATCTGCAGTATGGATTCTATGATGTTTGGTAAGTTGTGAAGGGTGAGTAAAGAACTTGCCACATTCTTGACATTGGTAAGGTTTCTCTTGCCTATGGATTCGGTGATGTTTGGTAAGGATTGAGTGCCGGGAATAGGCCTTGCCATTCTTGACATTGGTAAGGTTTCTCTCCAGTATGGGTACGGTGATGTCGATTAAGATGTGTGCGCGTCTTAAAGGCCTTCGCACATTCTTTACATTGGTAAGGTTTCTCTCCAGTATGGATTTTATGATGTTGAGTAAGGGATGAGAGATGGCTAAAGGCCTTGCCACATTCATTACATTGGTAAGGTTTCTCTCCAGTATGGGTTCGGTGATGTTGATTAAGGGCTGAGGACGACTTAAAGGCCTTGCCACATTCTTTACATTAGTAAGCTTTCCCTCCAGTATGGATTCGGTGATGTTTGGTAAGAGGAGAGTGTTGGATAATGACCATCCCACCTTTTTTATGTGTGTAAAGTTTCTCTCCAGTACGAATTAGTCTATGTCCATTTACTGATGAGCCATAATTAAATGTTTTACCACATTCTGCACATTTGTAAGCGTTCTCTCCAATGTGCCCATGCTGAGGTTGAATTGCTGCTGAGTGCCCATTGAAGCCTTTGCCACACTCCTTACAAATGTAACCTTTTTGTCCAGTATGGATTGTCTTGTTTGTATGTAGCCTTGAAGACTGAGGAGGCATGTTCCCAGGTTGACTGCATGTGTATGGGTTTTTCCCCACATGAATCCTCTTTTGATCATTGAAATTGTAGGAATGGATAAGTGTTTTCCCACAAGCATTATATTTAGAAGGATTCTCTTCCAGCTGTATACTCTTATGTGTAATAAGGTTGGTACTTTGATCAAAGACCTCCCCATATATATCACATTCATAATTGTTCTCTGGAAAAAGAGTCCCCAGACATCTTTGATGCCCTTCACTCTCGCCATCCTTGTTCCAGTCCATCATGAAGTGTCCATTCTCAAGGACACTATGTTTATATCTATTCACTGACACTCTTTGGAAAGAAGTCTCTATGAATATCTTTGGAAGGAGCCTCTCAGTATCATTTGAAGACACAGCTGAAAGGTAAAGAATAAAAGTAAAGGCATTCTACCTTTTTCTATCTGATGAATAGAATTAAAATTTCTTATACATAAAACTGATTTTAGAAAACTTCAACTTCAGGAAAAAGGTATCATTAGTTTTTCTTTTTCAATCTTTAAAACAATTATTTAAGTCTTTGTTGTATTTTGAGAGAGAGAGAGAGACAGAGTGAGCTGGGGAGGGGCAGAGAGAGAGGGAGACACAGAATCAGAAGCAGGCTCCAGGCTCTAAGCTGTAGCAGACAGCCCAAAGCACGACTCAAACCCACGGACTATGAGATGTAACCTGAGCTGAAATTGGATGCTTAACCAACTGAGCCACTTGTTGTTTATTTTAAGTACTTATCTTTTTTAACGTTTAATTATTTTTTGAGAGATGGAGGGAAAGTGTGAGAGGGGGAGGGGCAGAGCCTGATGGGGGACTTGAACTCACCAAGTATGAGATAATGACCTGAATTCTGACACTTAATGGACTGAGCCACCCAGTCACCCCAATTCATTAGATTTTCTGAATCCCATAGATTGCATGTTAATTTAATCCCCCCAAATTTTTAATAATGTTATTTTTGGCAGATTTTACAACTTTGATGTTGTTTGTATGTTTACAAATGAAAGGTTTTGGGGTGCGTGGGTGGCTCAGCAAGGGTTGAGCTTCTGACTCATGGTTTCAGCTCAGGTCATCATCTCATCGTTTATGAGTTGCTGCCCCACATTCTGCTCTGCACTGACAGTGTGGAGCCTGCTGGAATTCTCTCCTCTCTCTTTGCCCCTCCTCCACTCTCTCTCTCCATCTCTCAAAATACATGAGAAAAAAAAAAAAACCTTAACAGAAATGAAAGTTATTTCCTTTTGTGATTCTCAAAAATGAGTTATACCCTTAAATTGTTTATAATAGTGTCTTTTAAGTGCTTCATTCATAAGGGCTTTCATTCATTAAAGCTTTCTGAGGTTGACATTAATGAATATACATTACAATTTTCCTGTGCATGAAGACGTGCCAGCAATTCAAATTGTGCCTGTTTTATTTTTTTTTAATTTTTTCTAATGTTTTATTTATTTTTTGAGAGAGAGAGAGACAGCATGATCAGGGGATGGTCACAGAGAGAGGATGATACAGAATCTGAAGCAGGTTCCAGGCTCTGAGCTGTCAGCACAGAGCCTAACGCAGGTCTAGAACCCATGAACCGTGAGATCATGACCTGAGCCAAAGCCACTCGCTCAACTGACAGAGCCACCCAGGCACCCCAAAATGTGCCTTTTTTTATGGGCACATAGTCAGAGTTTAGTATTATAGCTACAGGCGCATGTAGGTGACTAAGTAGGTTCAGCATCAGACTTCAGCTCAGATCATGATCACACATTCTGCGAGTTCAACTCCAGCATTGAGCTCGGTGCTGACAGCTCAGAGCCTGGAGACTTTCTCCAGATTCTGTGTTTCTCTCTCTCTCTCTCTCTCTCTCTCTCTCTCTCTCTCTCTCTCTCTCTCCCTACCCTGCTCTCACTCTGTCTCTCTCGAAAATAAATAAACATTAAAAAATTCAAAAAAAAGAAAAAATGAACAACAGAGATTAATTATAGGCTACAAGTTTTGAATTCTAAATGTTCTATCTCTCCTGTGACATTATTTTTTTGTAGAATTTTAAGGAAAATAATAGGATCTTTAAATTATACTACACTGAGGAATGGAACATATAGAATGGAAATATAGGAGTTAACAGCATCAAAAGATGAACGTTTCTTACTTTTTCTAGGTTTATTTTAATTAATTTTGAAAGAGAGACAGACCCAAGTGGGAGAGGAGCAGAGAGACAGATTTCCAGGCTTGCTCTGTGATGTTATCACAGAGGCCTGTGTGGGATGCAAACTCACTAACTGTGAGATCATGACTTCCACTGATGTCAGATGCTTCAGTGACTAAGCCACCCATGCACCCTAAAAACTGAACTTTTGAACTGAAATAAAGGGTTATATTTTTTTATTTTACAGAGGTGCTTTATTATCTAATGAAATTAGTGAGTCTCAATTTTGTGTGATTAAGAATAAAGCCTCAATTATATTGGAAAGCATAAACCAGATAATAGGTGGTATCTGTCCCCAGTGTTCCCGGGATTTCTGCCCCGACCCCCAATATGTCTACCGCTACCCTCACACACATCTCACACAAGGCAAACACTCAGAAAGGAATGAACATAGACTTCCTCAGAAGACAGAGATTTCCCCAAACCCTCAAACCAATGGAAAACAAGTCAGATTATGGAGGCCCTCACTGTGGAAGTGAAAGACCTTTGGTGAACTGAAGGAGAATCCTTAGAGAATTTAAGAGGGTGATGCGTTGTTGGGAAGCAGATGTCCTTCTGTGAAAGAAAGAGACATGAAACTAGGTTTTTCAAACTAATTTCCATTCAAGAAGGGCTGCTCAAACCACATTTTAAGGTCTGTCTTCATCCTTCACATTGGGACTTCATCTCCATCATCTGCCTCATTCATTCCCACCTACTTGGGTATGAGGCTACGGTCTCCTTTCTCTTCATATCCCATAGCTCCCTCTGTTGTTCCAAAAAGATGACCAGCTCGGGCTTTGACACAACAAGACCTGTTTGTTACAACAAAGGAATATGAGTATTGCTGGAGATTCTACCTTTCAACCCAGTACTGGACACTGTAGAGAAGAGAGGACATTCTAGAATTCTAGAAAGTCGTTCCCAAATGCTGTTGCCCAACGTCCCCTTTGGAACACACAGGAGGTACATGGAATGTTCAAGTCATGATCTCCACTTCTGAGTATTACAACTACCACTATGAGTAGAAATTTGTATTAAAGACAGAAATACCATTTTATGCCACTCAGTGTTTAGAATTGCCATTAATCTATGAAATGATGGCCTTACTCAAAGGAAGGGAAAACTCACCTGAAAGGAAATATCATGAAGATGTTTCCCTACATCTACAAACCCCTACATCTTACCCTTACTATAGGGATTTGAATCCTAGGCATGCAAAGAGGAAGCTTCCAAGAGACAATCTTCAATGGAAATAACAATATTCTGAGTGGCTTGGGAAATCTGGAAAGAGTGATCCTCACCCAAGAAGAGAAGGTGTCGGTAATTCTCTAACATCACATCCTTGTACAATTCCCTCTGGCTGTGTTTCAAACATCCCCACTCCTCCTGAGAGAATTCAATGGCCACATCTCTGAAGGTCAGCAGTCCCTGCAAGAAATAGCCCAGTTACCAAGTGATCACATGAGGATGTCATAATGGAACCTAAGATGCAAGAGGGAGATAATGTCACCAGCTGGACCCCACGACCCGATCTTCACTGTTTACTGGCCTGTGCTCATGGACCTTAGTCCCTCCTTTTACTTAGCCTCTTGTTATACCTCCCTTTCACTTCAGGCACAACACCCCATGGGCACAGTGTCCTGTGGTAGAAACACAAATTATCCAACAACAGGTAATGACTGCCCGGAGCAAGAACTTGAGGTGACTCAATTTGAGCTTAATCCCTGACTCACATCTATGCAGATGAACTTCAGGGAAAAGCATGGAGTGGGGACAGTTACCTTTATCTCCATCATGTATTTTTCAAAATGTTTATTTCCTCAAGGAGAGGGCACAATATGGGTGGGGCAGAGAGAAGAAGTCCAGCCAGGCTTCATGCTCAGCAAGGAACTCGACTTGGGGCTTGATATCAAGCCTGTCAGATGCTGACTTGAGCCTAAATCAAGAGATGGAAGCTCAGGGACTGTGCCACCCAGGAGCTTTTACCTCATTATAATATGAAAATCTCCACCCAACAAGGAGCCCAAATGTCACTTACTATGTAACATACAGAGAATGTATAGAACTGTTTTCTTGAGGCTGATATGCAACTTTATGCCCAGCTTCCCCTTTCTAAATATCCACCCTAACCCAAAATACACAGAAACCATTCTGGGGCACCTCAATGGCTCAGGTGTCCAACTCTTGGTTTCAGCACAGGTGATGATCTAACAGTTCTGGAGTTTGAGCCCCGCATCAGGCTTTGTGCTGATAGTGCAGAGACCGCCTGAGATTCTCTCTCTGCCTTTCTCTGCCCGTACTCTGCCCTTTTTATGTCTCAATGAAACTTAAAAAAAAAAAAAAGAAAAGAAAAGAATCCATTGCCCCTTACTACTGTGTCTCTAGTTTGGAAGTTATATCCTGAGCTCTCCTTATTTCCTGTAAATCAATTTTCCTTTGTTCTCCATCCCCACCTGGTAGAGGTTTTTTGTAATTCACCAAAGACTAAACTCCTGTTCTGTTGTGTTAGAAAAACGGTTCGAGCTTAGATGCGTTCCTTGCTTTCTGCAGTAAGGGAATTTGTGACACAGTATATGCTCTAATATATTCTTTAATGCGGAGGTATGAACTGATATAAATCATGTGTTTACTGGAGAGAATATGTAAAATGAAAGAAAACACAGGGACTCACATATCTGTGTCCTGTGTTTGCATCATAGAGCACATGTGGTTTCTATATATTTTTTAATGTTTTTATAATTATTTTTGAAGCACAAGACATATAGTGTCTATATAAAAAATTTACTGATTTTTTATGTAATTTTGAAGGAGAGAGAGGGCATGAGCAGAGGAGGAACAGAGATAGAAGGAGACACAAAATCCAAAGTGGGCTCAAGTCTCTGAGGTGTCAGCACAGAGCCCAATGAGGGACTTGAATTCACAAACCACGAGATCATGACCTGATTGAAGTAAGACACTAAACAGAATGAGCCATGTGGTGTCTATTTCTAAATGAAAAGTTTTGGTGAGTTACAAATATACTTAGCATATCCTACCATGGATAAGAGTTCACAGCAGTGCATTGGAGATCTTGTTAAAAATGAAGATTTTGTGCAGGAGTTCTGGGAAAAGTAGGTGTTGACATTTCTAACAAGGCACTAGTCTATGAGTCAGGGGATATAAAGCAATAACAAAGAGGAAGAACTCAGTGATGAAAACTCATGGAGGACTTGGAACTGAATGGGTTTTATGGCAACTGCGGGTTCTACTACAATAGCAAGAAAGGCGACTAGGTTTTCCATGCATTTCCTGGTTAGTAGAGAGCATCTAAGAGTTTCTCATAAATTCATGTCAAATAATAATAATCTAAGAGAACACATTATTCTATTTTTACTGAATCTTTTGTCAAGCATTTGGTACAGAGTCCAGATCAGATTTTAATCCAGGTTAACTGACCTAGTGGTGATTTAAAATGACACACGGGTTAATATAGAGAATGGAACGAAAATCAACGTTCATAGCAGGTGTCAAACCTAAGAAGAATGATGAAAAGAAG
The DNA here is from genome assembly GCA_004023785.1 of Mungos mungo. Lineage (NCBI taxonomy): Eukaryota > Metazoa > Chordata > Mammalia > Carnivora > Herpestidae > Mungos > Mungos mungo. The sequence goes on from PISW01013557.1 coordinate 12,580, forward strand.
GTATGCACACAAAATCGACCTACTTTTACACATCTATGCATTTTTGAAAGTAGTTATATAAGTTTAGAAGTGATAGAGTAGAAAAGCATCAGGATGACTCAAAACCAGTTTTAATGAGCAGTGCCTCAGGGGCTTAGTCAGTTAGATGTCCAACTCTTGATAACAGTGCAGGTCATAATCCTCAAGTTCCTGAGTTCAATCCCCACTTCTGGCTCTGTGCTGACAGCATGGAGCCTGCCTGGGATTCTCTCTCCCTCTCTTTCACTGCCTCTCCTTGTCTCTCTGAAAAATAAATAAAAAACTAACAAAAACAAAACATTTTAATGACATGAAACTCCTCAACCTAGTTGTAGATGATGATGCTTAGGTCTTTTACTCACACTATCAACACAAACACATAGAATGAAATAGGACTTCATTTTTTAGTCTATTATGGTGAGCGATATAAATAAATATGTTCACCTTCACCACAAAAGGCTGACGTAGACCCTGCATAGCTTTGGTAAGCATCAAATAAAGACTGCTTTCTGCATTCTTTTTTTTTTTTTAATGTTTATTTATATTGTGAGAAACAGCATGGGCAACTATGCTATAAAAGGGAAGCGGAAGAGAGAGGGCCTCTGGATATTCCATATTTTAAAGGGTCTCCCAATCGTTCATATTGAACTGAAAGATAATCACCAGAGAAATCTGGAAGAAGTAATTTTACAAGGAGAAATTTAAAGAAACATTTGTGATTGAATACTCTGGGTACCTATCTTCCCCCATGAACATATAAGCATTCTAGAGCCGAAGTAGAGTTCTTTTTGCCCACGGGTCCAATCTCTGTGCTACTTCAATAAACTACCTGTCCTGTACCATATAGCTTTACCATATAGCATTTCAGTAATAATATCTTTACCATACTACTTAATGATCTCATAACATAATATTTCTCAGAAATCTTTTTTTTAACTAATAATTTATTCTTTATGGAGAGTGGGCACAAGTGAGAAAGGGTGAAGAGAGAGAAGAGAATTCCAGTAGAGATGGGGAGAGAGAGTGAAAGAGAGATATGGGACTCGATATCATGAACTCTAATATTGTGACCTGAGTTGACTCAGATATTAACCAACTGAGCCACACAGACACCTTGAAAGCTTTTTAAAAAAAATATTTATTTATTTTGAGAAAGAAAGAGTACAGTGCATGGTAAGGAGCAAAGAAAAAGAGAGAGAATCCCAAGAGCACTCCTAACGTTAGGATGCAGCCTTACATGGGGCTGTATCTCATGAACCTCAAGATCATAGTCTGCACTGAAATCAAGACTGAAGATTTAAATGACTGAGCCACCCAGGCACCCCTCATTGAAAGCTTTTGTTTCAATCCTCATTAGTGCTCTATGGACTTCAGGATTTCCAGACGCTCAAACATGTTAATTATGTGAGTCTTCTCTTTCTGAAAACACAAAGTACATAGAACAGTGTCTGTGTCATGACAATGCAGTGAACTAAAAACCTATGGGATGCAGGTCTGATTGATTTAGGACCTTTATTCCCGGAAGTCATTACAACTACTACCCCAAAAAAGTGAGACTTCATTGTCCCTTGGAAACAGACCTAAGGTGAGCCAGGAAGAAATATATGCTCGAGAATGAATTCTTGAGGCCTTTTTGGTGAATGAGGCTGAGCTTATTAAAGCACAGGGATGGGATCTGTGGGTAAAATGAGCTGCAGAGTAATTAGGAGCTATTGGTTACATACTTTAAGTTGGGGGGCAGATATTGAGGTTTCTAAAGGGATTTTCATAGGTAAAAGAAGACCCCCGGATTTTGAAAGTCTGGCAATTGTCAAGCTAAGCTTGCCCTTTGCCTCTAGAAAAGCATTAACATAAAGGAGTTGTAAATTCCCTCAGGAATATATTCCTCCGCCAATCTCAAGTATTTCCAAGTGAGTTGCAAGTTGTAAAAAAAAAAAGTTTAATTTTATCTATATTTCTTTTGCCTTTGTTCTCCTCATCAGAAACTACAAGGAAGGGCCCTCTGAATGCTCAGTCAGTTAAGAATCCTACTCTTGATTTCAGCTCAGGGCAAGGTCTCATGGTTTTGTGAGTCTGAGCCTGGAGTCAGACTCTGCATCATCGCTGTGGAGCCTGCTCAGGATTCATGCGCTCTGTCTGCAACTCCACTGCTCTAGTCTCTCTCAAAATAAATAAACATTTTAAAAAATACAGGGAAGGAGAAACTGGAAGCAAGAAATTTCCAGTTTAAATATGATGGTGTCTGGAAACCGTTCAGGGAATCTGCTTAAAATCATTTCAGGTGATAAGAACGAAAATACGAACATTACAGAGGAGAAATCTGGCAGAGAACACAAGGCCAAGTAAAAGAAGGTACCGTCAGCTGTAAAGAAACAAATTGATCTCAGTGCCTAAGCCACACCTTCAGGACACAGGATCACTGATGTGTTCTTCTGACCCCCACCCAGCAAATCAGAATATAAATAATTTTGAGGAATCAGTGGATTTATACACGCTTCAGTCACATATAGTTTCCATGTCTTGTAATATCTAGAATATTTTCAGGTATGTTTTCCACATCCTTATAAGCAGGAACATTCCATGTTATTCTGTGCCTCCTATCCATCTTGTGCATTTGTGCATTTTCGTAATCCTACTCTACCCAGAGCCGAGAAAGCGTTGAGATCAGTCCTCAATGGGAAAAGTTTTCCTTGAGTGCAGTCCCAGGACCAGACCCCACCAGCAACTGGAAACTTGGACTCAACACCCTCCCATCTGAATCTGTCACAATGGGACTGTTTTCAATACTTGCAGGACTTTAATTCAAAGTGACAAATGTTGATGCCCTACTGGAAGCCAGCTTGGAGAGAATGGACGAAAGTCCTGGGATTAGATAAGGAGTGTTCTAAACACCTAACCTTGGGTATCATTTCTGAGAAGGTTAAAAATTAGGTGAAAACATAAAGCAGAACGATGAGAACTAAAAAAAATCATTGGCTTTCTTTTTTAAAAATTTTTTTGCAGCAGATTTCTCACACCAAGGCTTTTCTTTCCAGGAAAACACTTTATTCCTACCAGCACCACTCAGTTGGGTTTATACTGAGCCCTGAAAACCATATGGCTTAGTTGTTTTTTAAATATATTTTATGCTTCTTTGTCCCCCATATATAGTAACACACAATATGCAGTCGGACCAAGTGGTATCTTATTAAAAGGTCAAGAGGGATGTTGTCAGGTAGCCATATAGCCAGGAGTCTTGAGGTTGTTTACTTTTTTCGTTCCTTAGGGAGGTGACGCTACCACACTTTTAGACAGACAGTTGTGGGGGAAGACAGAGAGAATGCAAACTGAGGAGAGGGACAGAGGAAGAGAGAAAATCTTAACTAGGCTCCAAGTTCAGCAGGAACCCGGACTCAAGGCTGGATCACAGGTCCCTGGGATCATGGCCTGAACTCAAATCAAGATTCCGATGCTCAATTGACTGAGACACCCAGGCACCCTGCAGTTTCTACCTACATGGAATTTCCCCAGAAAAAGACAACAGGGCATCCAACCAGAAGCTAACGGCTCACCTGAGAACTGGCCATTTTTCATTTCACCTCCTCCTCTAGATTTCTTCCTCAGAAGATCTTTGTGAAGAAATCCCAGCTGCAGTAGGAGAAAATGTCTGTAAATCCACCAAAACAGCCTTCTCCCCAGTCAACTGCTGGCCTGCAGGCACGCCTTTGAGATGCAGAAAAGGCTCAGTTTATTGGTCCTTTGTGTCAGCTATTCAGAAGGTGTGAGCTCCCTCTATGTGACCAATCCCTGAGGCTTCCTTGTCTCCTTTCAGGGGGCCTCCCCTCCCACAGAAGCCCAGGAATTCTGCTTGAGCATAAAGTGTTCTACTTACTTGGACCTGACCCTCCCCTCCTCCTGTACAGGAGGCCTGGTACCTCTCCTTGAGGAAAAGTCTGCATCAACTCTCATATTATCAAAAATTTTTAATAATATTTATTTCTTTTTTGAGAGAAAGAGACAGAGCATGAGAGAGGAAGGGGCAGAAAGACAAGCAGTCACGGATTCTGAAGGGTGCTCCTCCCTCCGAGCTATAATTACAGACCCAAGGGGGCGTTCAAACCTACAAACCCTAGGATGATGACTGAGCCACTCCAGCACCTCTCCACACTCAGAAATTAATGGGAAGCCTTCCTGCCTAGCCCTGGGCTCACTTAGATAGTAAACGATAGGATTCAGTAGGCAAAAAGGGAACAATTAGGCCCTGAGGTCTCTGGGTGGGTAAAAAAACACAATTTGAAACACTACTGGGTGTGTCTGATCACAGCAAAACCCCCTCAGGTGTGAGGTCCCTCTTAAGAATGAGACAGACACCACCTACTGCCCCTCAGGTTCCCCTCAGAAATTTAAGTAAAGACCTAAGGAAAAATTAGTAGTACACCATAAAACATAAGGCCCACAGGAAGTCTATGGTCTTGCACCACCCCTCATATTAATCTGTTTCATATGGGTGACAGGAGTGATAAGTGTAAGAACAGGAGTCTGAACCTAGCAGACGCCATGACAGGCTTTAAGTTTCCCCTCTAAACTAGGTCTAAAGGCCAGTCTCTCCAGAACTATTAGGCGGTTACACATTGCCCAAGAGGGACCACCCTTGTAATACCCTTAGCATTCCTAAGGGCAGGCCTAGATCAGTTATTGCCTAAGGCTGGTTACAAAAGTGGACCCTGGGTCCCGGGTCCACTCTGTGATTGGTTAACACTCTAAATGTTGTAATTGGATAAACCTGCTGTCAGTAATATTGTGTAATAATAATTGGATCACTGTACCTTTGTCACAATTTCCTGTAACTCCCCCTTCCCAAACTCATAAAAGTCCTACCCCACCTTTGTTCGGGGCTCGATCGCTCGCTAGCTCTCAGCATGGATCCATCATGCCTGTAAAGTCTGTGAGCCCGAGTTTAGGCCCCGGCGAGCCTAAGCCCATAATAAAGCCCTTTGCTTTTGCATGCGTGCTTCGGCCTCCCTGGCGGTCTCTGGTTTTGGGGGGCGATATTAAAATCTGGGCATAACAATAAGGAAATACCTTTCCCTGATCAAAGGCTCCCCCTTCCAGGTTCTTCTCGCCCTGCTTGTTGAATGCATTAGTGAGGAATGCGGAACTAACAGGCTATAAATTATTTCCTCTATTGATGGTTTGTGGTTAGACCTCTGGAGAATGATCTCCTCTGAGCCCACAGGTGTCATATAAACCTCCTCCCTTGCAAGATCTCAGAGTGCTGCTTGGTTTTTCCCCTGGTGATCCAGACCAGATTCCATAACAATACAATAGGAAAGAGATGAGCAGGAATGGAAAATCCAGCATCTAGAGTCAGGAAGCCAATAAGGGTAGGACCTGGGAAGGAACAAGGGGGAAGGGGATAAGATTGGGAGAGACTGGAACCTCAGAAAACAAAGATCCTTGCCTATTGTCTCGGGTTTCACCCGCCAATGCCCCCTTTCTCCCCAGAGAGCTTTCCTAGGACTCTCCTCTCTTACACTGTAATCAGCTTGGCCTGTTGATCATTTTATGTCCACTCTGCAGTCTTTGAAGTGGGGCGAGCAGGAATCCCTGGGAATGAGGGAAAAAATCCTGCACCAGAATTCCTTGAAGCACGTCACTAAAACAAGTGTGGATTTCACCGATGTCCCTTGAAGTTAATGAGTTTTAAAATGTCACCACAACCCCCAGACACTCTCCCTCTTCTTCAAAGAACGTAAATGTTATCTTAGTTTTTACAAGAAAAAGAAATTAATATTTATTTGTTTTTTATTTATCTTAATGTTTATTCCCTCTGGACAGGCAGACTTTTAAAAAATGTTTATTTTTCAGGGAGAGACCTCTTTATATCGGGGTGGGGTAGGGGTAGAGACTGAGATGTAGAATCCAAACTCCAGGCTCTGGGCTGACAGCTCAGAGCCCAATGCAGGGATCTAGCCCACAAACCCCGAGATCATGATCTTGTAAGGCTGAACCAAACAGACACCATGACAGGCTTTGTTTCCCCTCTAAACTAGAAGGCCTAAGGTCAGTCGCTTCAGAACCATTTGGCCATTTGGCTGTCATCCGTTGCCTGGAGCAAAAGCAGACCACTGCGGTATCCAATCAGGAAAGCCCAGCTACCTCTCCCCACATTCCTAATGGTGAGACCTGCAGAGGGGAACTTTAGATAAGACCCTGTTACCTAGTGTTAAAGTTAACCCCATAGTCACCAAACAAGACCCTGAACTCGCTCTGTAATTGGTTAATTTCAAAGGTACCCTAAATGTTGTAATTGGGTCCCGCCAACAGTAACGAACGCTCTGAACAGTGTGTATGGTTAGAGCTGCTGCCAATACTGTTGTACCATTATGATTGGTCACTGTACCTATGTCACTATTTCCTGTAACTCCCCCTTCCCAAACTCATAAAAGCCTTACCCTGCCTTTCTTCGGGGCTCACTCCACTGTGTTGTTAAAGTCTGTGATCCCGAGTTTAGGCTGGTTAGGCCTAAATTCATAATAAAGCCCTTTGCTTTTGCATGCGTGATTCGGTCTCCCAGGTAATCTCTGGTTTTAGGGGGCAATATTAAAAATCTGGGCATAACAATCTCAGGCAAAGCCGGATGCTTACCTGATGGAGCTACGCAGGCTCCCCAGAAATTCATATTTATTGAGAGGTATCATGATTCATGCATTGATAATGAGAATGTGGCAATATTGTGGTAGCCTCGTACAATCAAGACAGCTGCTTCAAGGTGGACTAGCCTATACACTAATGAGTGGATCATTATAAACTTGTTAATGGCATACAGCATAACAGTCATAGTCATAATTCAGAACTATAAATATTGTAACCTTTCTTAAGAACCACTTGTCAATAATTTAAAAAAAAGTTTAAAAGACCACACCTAACTACTTATGATGATATGCTTAAATATAGTTTCTCCAATTGAAAACGAGAGGAATTTGATGATGTAATGTAAGTATTTGAACTCAAAGTTTTTAGCAGTAAGAAAACTAATACACTGTTAATTTATACTAAATATCACTCTCTATATCCCTATGGAAGATTCTCCTCCTCCGTAAGTCTCACACACAATGTTCTACAAGGTAAATATTTAGGCAATGATGAGGACAGAAAACAACTCCTACATTTTTATAGCTGAGTAATATTCCATTGTCTATATCTACCACATCTTCTTTCTCCAGTCATCTAGTGATGAACGCTGGATTGCTTCCATTTCGCAGTTATTGTAAATAATGCAATAAACACTCAAGTGTGCTTGTATCTTTTGGTGATATTTTTGGCATTATTTCTTTTTTCAATTTTATTTAAATTCAAGCTGGTGTGGGTGCCTCCCTGGTTCAGTTGGTTAAGCATCTGACTCTTGGATTCAGCTCAAGTCATGATCTCAAGGGTTCGTGAGTTTGAGCCCCGCATTAGGCTCTGTGCTGATAGCACGGAGCCTACTGGGATTCATTTTCTCTCTCTCTGTTCTCTCTGTCTCTCTCTCTCTACCCCTCCCCTGCTCACTCACTCTCAAAATAGATGAATAAACTTAAAAAATAAATAAAATCAATTCAAGTTACTTTACATTCTCTGTAGTATTGGTTTCAGTACTAAATCCTAGGGATTCTTCACTTACATATGACACTCAGTGTTCAGCTCAACAAGTGCCCTCATTAATATCCTGTGCCCTATCAGTTTATCTCCCCACCCACCTCCCCTCCAGCAGCCCTCAGTTTATACTCTGTATTTAAGAGTGTCTTATGGTTTGCCTCCCTCTCTGTTTTAGTCTTATATATCTTTTCCTTCCCCTCTGTTCATCTGTTTTGTTTCTTAAATTCCACATATGAGTGAAATCATGATATTTGTCCCTGTGTGACTGACATAGTACACTTAGCATAATACAATTTACTTCAGATTCATGCACATTGTTGCAATAGGCAGGATGTCATTCTTTTTGATTGCCAAGTAATACTCCCAACATATACGGTGGTATATCTATGCCACATCTTCTATGCCTGTTCATCATTGATGGACATTTGGACTCTTTCCAATATTTAGCTATTCTTGATAGAGCTGCTATATACATTGGGGTGCAGATGCCCCTTCAAATCAACACTCTGTATTCTTTTGATAACAACCTAGTGTACAATTGCCGAGTCCTAGATTAAGACTATTTTAATCTGTTGAGGATCCTCCATATTGCTTTCCATAGGGGCTGCCCCAGTTTGCATTCCCACTAGTTGTGCAAAAGCGTTCCCCTTTATCCCTGTCCTTGACAACACCTGTTGTGTCTGGAGTTGTTAATTTTAGCCTCCAGATGTGAGGTGGTATCTCTCTGTGGTATTGATTAGTATATCCCTGTTGATGAACAATGTTGAGCATCTTTTCCTGTCTCTGTTAGCCATCTGGAAGCTTTCTTTGGAAGAGTCTCTTCAGGTCTAATGCATAATCTTCACTGGATTATTTGTATCTTATGTGTTTGCCGGAGTCCAGCTACAGCAGGTCCAGGGTCCCTGAAATTTGGACGGTGTCGGCCAACAACAGTGAGAAAACCTTGGCTTCTTTCTGATTTCCAGGCCAGCATTTCTGCTCTGTGAGGTTTTGTGTCATTATTTATATGTCAAGTGTTACCATGACATCGAAAAGTGGAATTTTTACTACAAATAAATCTCAGTGGTAAGACGCTTCTAAAAGTGGACAGAAATAGGTTTTACAGACGCATTCTTGCAGAACTACTCTAATTTCAGTGAGATAGTGAATTTTTACAAATAACAGGATATTCTCAGTGAAAAGCAGACAAGATACACATTTTGTTTAAACCAGTAGTATATCTTACAACTATGAAGATAGCAGGATGTTCTCAGTTAGAAACAGATAACAAACATTTATATATATCAATAATGCTAAGATTCAGGCATAGGCTAGGAGTCATTCTATCTGGTTCACAAAAGGAAGAAGGTATTTGCGTTGGTTCGTAAGTAAACTTTGTTATTTGATGTGGAAGGTGTTAGCAAGCACCGTAGGGGCCCTTGATGTGCCAGCCTTCGTATATGGGTTTATCTACTCTTATCCATCCTCAGAGCAGATATCATTGTATGGGAAGGTATTTGTGATACCAGTTAGCAAAGGAATGTGCACAAACTTAAGTCCAGCTTTGTCTGTTTCTTATGTCTATGTAAGGTTCTTTTTCTCTGGGCCAGAGTGAATAGTAACTCTTGTGTTTTTTAACCCCCTTTATTATCTAAGTCTTGGGTTTGTAAGGCTCATTAAAAGACCCTATCGACAAACATCTACAGTGCTTTGTCTAAATTCTTTTTTGTAGAAGTGGGAATGAGCTTCTTCCCACGAGGTATCTGTGTGGCAAATATCAGTCTGATTTGGAACATTGTGAGGCCTCATCAATAACAGCAGTCCCATTTCCAGTATGCAGCAATAGAAGAAGGAGATGCCAGTTTCACTTCATGGCAGGAGCTGTGCAAATGTCTGACTCTTCCTTGCTGTGACTGTGTCATCCGGCAAGGTCGGTGAAACTCCCAGCGCGTGTTGAACTTGATAACTCCTTTATAATCTGTATCGATTATAGATACCCTTTACTCACTATATCATTTGCAATATCTTCTTTGATTCCATCGGTGGACTTTTAGTTTTGTTGATTGCTTACTTTACTGTGCAAAAGTTTTTTTTTTTTTTAACTAGATGAGATCCCCATAGTCCTTTTTGTTTTATTTCCCTTACTTTCAGAGACATGTCTCATAAGTAGTTGCTGTAGCCAAGGTCAGAGACATTGCTGTCTGCTTTCGCATCTAAGATTTTGATGTTTCCCTGTGTCACACTAAGGTCTCTCATCCATGGTAAGTTTATTTGTTCATATGGTGTAAGAACATGGTTCAGTTTCACTCTTCTACATATCGCTGTCAAGGTTTCTCAGCACCTTTTGCTGAAAGAACTGTCTTTGTTCCACTGGATATTCTTTCCTGCTTTGTCAAAGATGAGGTGGCCGTAGATTTGTGGGTCCATTTCTGGGTTCTCTATTCTGTTCCACTAATCTGTTCTTGTGCCAGTTCCATACTGTCTGGATGAGTACAGCTCTGTCATACAATATGAAGTCTGCAATCGTGATGCCTCTAGGTTTGGTCTTCTTTTCCTACATTAGTTTGGCTTTTGGGGCTAACTTTATCTTTTAGATGCAAATAGCGAGAGCTCTGGCCAGTATAGACCAGTTCAGCTCTAGGATAGGTTCACCTAGGAGATGGACTATGAAGTGTCAAACACTTACCACGACCTCAATATAATGTTAAAATCTCCACCCACGGAGGAGCACAGCCTTCATCCACACAACATAGGATATGCATTTAAGCTTCTTTTCCTAATATACGTGTGCTTGCACCTGCCTTATACCCACCTCTACAGAGGATGACAAAACTCCCCTTTCAGATATTCAGAGCTTGAGCAAGGGAGGGGCAGGCAGAGGGAGGAGGAGACATAGAATCCAGGGCAGGCTCTTGGGTCTAGGGTGTTACCAGAGAGTCTGACACAGGGCTTGGAATCACGATCTTGGAGATCATGACCTGAGCTGAAGAGGGACACTTCACTGACTAAACCACCTGTAAGGGGCCCCTCTACTGATCAAATTCTGATATGAATTAGAAGTTCACGACAGTGATGTGGAGATCACGTTCTGTCTGATTCTGGAGTTAGAATGGGAACTGAGTCTGCATTTCTAACAAGGTATTAGGAAATAATAAAGAGGAAGAATTCCATGGAAAGAATTATCAAAGGACAAGAAGTGGATGGGTTTATAAGCAAATGCAGATTCTACAGGTTAAAGCAAGACAGGCAATACTAGTACTTTCTGAGCATTAGTAATGAATGGGTTCTAAAAGTTTACATAGATCAACACACACACACACACACACACACACACACACACACACAGAGTTCACGGGACAAAACATATTATCCTTTCCCTTTGTAGAATATTTTGTCACACATCCAGTAAATGTAAGGAACTAGATGTTTTTTAAATAACCATTATTTAATTAAATAATTAATTAGAGGACGTGAAACAACAAATGGGAAGAGAGGCATAGGGAAAGATTAAATTCTGCATGAGATTTTGCACTAAGAATAGAGCCTAATAAAGATTCCTGGTCCTAGGGGACCTGCGTGGCTCAGTTGGTTAGGCGTCTGGCTTTGGATCAGATCATGATCGCATGGTTCGTGGGTTTGAGACCTGCGTCAAGTTCTGTGCTGACAGCTAGCTCAGAGCCTGGAGCCTGTCTTTGGATTCTGCATCTCCCTCTCTCTCTGACCCTCCCGTGCTCACGCTGTTTCTCTCTGTCTCAAAAATAAATATTAAAAAAACCATTCTCGGTTCTATATTTATGTATTCCGGTTCTTCCTTGTATCATGGAAGAATTATAAAACTCCCTCTTCTCATGAGAAAAAATGTCGTCTTTTTTTCCATGTCACTTGTTTATATATTCATGCCTTAGAGTGTTTTGTGGATGCATAAGGCAGTCACATTGTAGGTTAAATTGAGAATAATAGAATCTGTTCCAATAATGAATAACAAAGTAGAGCCATACAGTGAATCCTGTTATAATCATTACATCATTATGAATACAATTATGTTGTTTTAATTGGTTCAAGGAGATAAGGTCAAAGTCTAATGGAGAATGAAACAGTTTCTCCTGTTACTCAAAATCCTTGGGAATGTATATCTTTCTTTTGTCAAGTTTCTTTATTTTCAGAGAGAGAGAGAGAGAGAGAACAGGGTAGGGACAGAGAGAGAAGAGAAAGAGAACACCAAGAAAGTCCTGTGCTGACAACGTGAAATGCAAGGCATGGCTCAGACTCATGAACCATAAGACCATGATCTGAGCTGAAACCAAGGCAGAGATACATACCTGACTAAGCCCCCATGTTGCTGAATATATATCTTTCAATGTGAGATATTTTCTTTGCTTAACATTTACCTGAGCATGGGGTTTTGAAGACAAGTTCACAATGGTGGTTAACATGATTGATGGTTTTTCAAGAAACTGGTGCTCCTGATGGTCAGTGCAGAATCCCTAAATGGCATCAAGCATAGGCCATATATCCTACCATCCTAGGTCCTGCCTTAATGTAACCCCTGGGAGGAGGAGATCTTTAACAAGGCAAGGTCATGACCCACAAAATATCCAGAATCATGCCCACAACCTGTAACCTCTGTCAACTGAAGTAGAGGCTTTTTATGCTTGAATGTCCTGTTCAGGGACAGGAAACATCACCTCCGCATCAAGGATACTGCTGCACCAGGGTGGGTCTATGGTCCCCCTGACGGCCCAGAGTCAGCCTAAGGCTTCTGAATCCCTAGGGACCATCAGGTCAGTCTCAATAGGGACACTCTCTGCAGCAACAAATCCTCTTTGGAATATTTGGGGATGTTCTGTGTTGACCGGGTTTAGGCTGGCTCTGGATTCTGAACTTGCTTCCCTCTGAGAGAAAGAGGAGTGAGTCATCCAGTGTCCTCTCCTAGTTCCATGGAAGGAATCTCCTTCGTGGTACACAAGTGGGACCATTCCAAGCTCCTTCTACTAGTTTGAGAACACTGAGCATGTGTTGAGCCGCAAACAGAAATGGACTGTTTGCATGGCATCTCATCACTCAAAAAACAGATGAAGAGCCATGATTTCTACCAGGTAGAAATTTTAAGAATACAGCAAATGGGTACATTGTTGGGATCAGGATTGTGGAGAGAATGAGAGGAAGAGGTGGTATACAGGAGACTTGGTTGCGGTTGGTCCAGTTTCCTTTCTATGCTGTGACGTGAGATCTGGTGTCACTTCTGGTGGGTCATCCATGAACCAAAGAGTTGTTCATTATGGTTTTTTTAGGAGTTTTTTTGTAGCAGTAGTAGTGGCATTTATTTTACATTTTCATTAAGATTACAAGTTTTCTAACATAACTGTCCATGAAATTCTGTTTATGTGAAGTTGTTTTTTATTTTATTTTATGAAATAGAAAGGAAAGAGACTACATAGATCAACATAATATGAACTTCAA
>PISW01013558.1:0-25662 GCA_004023785.1 Mungos mungo
AAAATGTTCTATCAATGCACAGACACGAGAGGAGACTGTATTTTAAATTTTACATGCTTGCTACAAACAAAACAGGCTGAGCGGGGGGAAGAAGCTTCTACGGAAAGGATCAGGTGGTATTTATCATTTGCATTTCATTGTAAGCAGCTTCCTGTAACCACCTGGAGCTAAGAAATACAAGAAAACTTTATTTTTATTAGAACTCACACATTTCTTTAAACATTCAATAAGCATCTAATATGTGAAAAACGATACAATTTATAGAGGTTCTCTAACATATGGTGAATGTCTTAGCAAGAACTAAAGAAAACAGGGACACCTGGTGGCTCAGTCAGTTGAGTGTCTGACTCGATTTTGGTTCAGGTCATGATCCCAGGATCATGCGCTCGAGCCCCGCATTGACCCTGCAACCACATATTTAGCGTGGAGCCTGCTCAAGATTCTCCCTCTCCCTTTGTCCTCCCCACCGCTTGCTCCCTCTCTCTCTCTCTCTCTCTCTCTCAAAAACAAACAAAACCCCAAGAAAACAAAACACAGCAAACAAAATAACAGAAATACCACTGGAAGAATCAACACAGAATGAAGCTCACACGGTTTCAGAAGAAGGTGCTCAAAGGTCAATGAACATAAGGACAAATTTGGGGGGCGGGGAGTGGTCTGAGAAGCAAAGGGTTAATTGTGCCGGAGTTAAATATGGAACATAGTTCTGTCCTCTTATGATCAGCAGCCAGCACACAGAAAGCTTTGCATCAACAATATTCTACCAAAAAAGAAAAAAAAATAAGATTTTGGATGTAAACGTAAAAATAATACAAAATACACAGATAAGGAAATAATGATAAAATAAAAATAATGGGGGATTCAAGACAAAGCTAAGAACGTGTCAGTCTACAAAGAGCCTCTAACCCCAACAGGTTTATAAAGAGGGGGACACAGTCATAGGTTGCAAATGAACACAAAGGAAGAACACATCAGTCAGCTCTCTGCGAGTCCTCAGAGAGAAGGGACTGCTCGAATTTGTAGACATTACTCTCGACAACTTCATTACCTTACAACATGGCGACCTTCAGAGGTCTGCTTTTAACAAGGTGTCTTTCTGTAGGTCGTTGGCATCACAGCACAGAGCAATTTAGAAGGAAGGACATGGTGTGCTCTGAATGCAAGCACAGACTACACAGGATCAGAATAAGGGTCCTAAATTCCCATGTCTGTAGAAGCCGAGGACAGTGTGAATCAAGCAAGCCACTCTTAAGGGAAAAAGTTCTTTGGACACCAAAACATGGACTGCGTGTGGAACACAGTCTACCCTTTGTTGTTCCACATTGGTTAGAAATGGTGACAGAAATTTCGCTGCTGTAAGAGAATGAATGGGGCAACCTCTCTGACTAGGGGCAGATGATACTTAGCTTCACGGTGGAGGAGACGACAAAATGGAGAATAGTTGGGCACACTGAAAACCACAGACTTCATCGTAAAGATAACCATTACATGGTGTGAGAAGATATATATCTCTGATCTTTGTCCCTAGTTCCTGGCATGAAGCTCCTAGAACCCTGGGGATTTCCTGAGTGACAGGGGTGAGGGGAGCATCTGTGATAGCCACTTACAAGCCTAAAGAATTATTTTACTAATGAGGTGACTCCCGATGGGTCCCTAGACAGCTTCAGGATAGGGGCTGGTGGCCGGAAGAACCAATCACATGATTACAGGGTTGGAACTTTCAGTCCTGCCTCACCCCTAACCTCTAGGGAGGGGAGACAGGCTAGAGGCGGAGCTAATCACCAACTGGCAATGATTGAATCCATCGTGACAATGTGATGGAACCTCCATAAAACCCCTGAAATGATGGGGCTCAGAAAGCTTCCAGGTGGGTGAATACATGGAGGTCCTGGGAGGGTGGTGCTCCGGGAGGCGGTATGGAAGCGTATCGTCCCTTCCCCCAGGCCCTGTCCCATGCATCTCTTCCACTTGGCTATTCCTGAGTTGTATCCTTTATAATAAACCAACGATCTAAGGAAACGGTTTTCCCTGATTTCTGTGAGCTATTCTATACTGAACCTGGGGAGCAAGTCATGGGAAGCCCCAATCTAGAACTGGTTGGTCAGAAGTACGGGTACAATCCGGGACTGTGACCGGGGTCTGAGGCGGGGCAGTCGTGTGAGACTGAGCCTCGAGTCCATGCGGTCTGCACGAACTGCAGGCAGTGTCATAACTGAACTGTAGGACACCCAGCGGGTGTCTGCAGAGAACTAGAGAATGGCTTGATGTGGAAAAACCCACACATCTGGTGCCAGAAGTGCAGTGAGTAATAAAACCAAATGAAAGTGAAGTGTTGTGGTAAAAACAGTGCTTTATACTTGGCCTTTGACCAGTTTGCCGGACTGTCTTTTCCAAAAGTCAGAAATTCAGATTTATACAACATCTCTGGATGTTAAATGTTGGCTCAAATAAAAAACAAGAGGCTCAAACAAACAAACAAAAAAGCTTCTGAACACAGGGCAGGACAAATAAAACCTACTTCTGATAAACTGCCAATCTGAAACCTCTGGTCTTAATGACCCTCCGTCCATCCCCATATAACTATAATTTGTTTTTTTCAACTGAGTTCCTAAAAAATGCTGGGTCCTGGTGGTTCAAGCTTAGCCTCCTTGACAACCATGGCCTGTGGTGCCACAGAGTGGACTGCAAACAAGGACATAAATTCCTCCTCTCCCTAGATCCACGTCCCTTGCCCTGCAGCTAGGAGTGCCCTCTCGCTGACTCTAGGCTCAGCTGTGACTTGCTCTGGCCAATGGAAGTAAGCAAGCGGGACCCACGCGGGGGCTCCAAAGATGCTTGGGCACGGGAGCTTGCCCTCTCCTGCTGCTCTCTGACACCCCGCCGCCACGCGATTTAGTTCAGACTAACTTGCTGGAAAATAAGTCACATGAGTAGCAGCCAGGTGTCCCAGCCGTGGCCATCATAAACCGGCCCGCCCAGCAGGTCCGCCAAGTGACACACGAACACTGAGGCCAGCAAAGCCAGATGAGTTCAAATGACCTCCCGGCTGACCCAGAATTATGAGCTAAATAAAACTGTTGTTAGTTTGAGTGACTCAGCTTTAAGATGAGTGACTGTAAGAAGAGATAACTGATAAGATGCTATAATGTATCGGTTATATGCCTATCAAAAATACCATTATAAAACCACCTGCTTTGGTGGAATGAAGAGGGCTTTTCCTCAAGAGGAAGGCTTTTATGGTCCAATCACTACTGGTCCTATTGTTAATACTAAGTGTCTTACATACTCTCGTCACTTTTATTAGTTCCTGTGTTGACAAAATCATAAAGCTGCGCAGAGTCTCGTAACTTTCTCATTTGCCTGAGGTGTTTGCTTCTATCCTCCAGAATCCTTGAGGACCACTCACCGTAAAAATGCCCCTCAGTGGAGGAACTGTCAACAAAGAGCCACATACTTTGGAGCTGGAGGGGAAACTGAAATTCTCTTAAGGAAAAGTTGAATATCTTGAAAAGGCAAGTAGCCTGAATGTAACACCTGCATGTGGGTCAAGGGAAGGCCAACTGACAAAGTCAAGAAGTCAGTTGAGCATCCGGCTTCAGCTCAGGTCATGATCTCATGATTTGTGGGTTCGAGCCCCACGTCGGGTGCTGTGCTGACAGATCAGAGCCTGGAGCCTGCTTCGGATTCTGTGTCTCCCTCTCTCTCTGCCCCTCCCCTGCTCATGCTGTCTTTCTCTCTCAAAAATAAATTTTTAAAACATTAAAAAAAAAAAAAAGATTCTCCTTAGAAGATATCAGAGTATGGACGGTACTGCAGTAACCTAGGGAAAAAATTTTAATAAAAAGCATCACTTGATAAACCCCCAGTCACTCAGACAGCTTATTACTTCCTAGTGCATGCTCAACGATAAAATGGTGGCAAGATGTCCACTTGATAGCTCAACTGAAGGAGCTGAACTTTTTAAAAAAAATTTTTTAATGTTTATTTATTTTGGGAGGGGAGAGTGAGAGAATCTGAGAGTGAGTGGGGGTGGGGGGCAGAAAGAGAGAAACACACAATCCAAAGCAGCCTCCAGGCTCCAAGCTGTCACAGAGCCTGACCTGGGCTCCAACTCATGAACCATGAGATTATGACCTGAGCCAAAATCAGGACATTTAACTGACTGAGCCACCCAGGCGCTCTGGAAGCTGCTGGATTTCTGTACAGGATTGGCAATATAAACATTAGGCGGGACTTCCAAAATTCATGACCTCTGGGCTATGTTCATAAATCTACTGTCCCGTTTTTCTGAAAGACACTGACACCAGAGACAACTAGGATTCGGATTCCTCTACATACCGCCTGTACTTGGAGAAGCATTTCTCTTTCCATTTGCTCTTGGGCCACAGGGGTAAAAGTGAGGGAGCACCTGGCTCAATTCAAAGAGGCCTCAAGTCAGGAACATACTAGTTTAAAAGTAGGAGCACCTCGGATTATTTTGTTTCGCTACTCTGCAGCCCAGTCTTTGAAACTTGTAGTTTTATAACACATAGTACAATTTGGTATCTCAACTCTTGGTGCTCTTCTTTAAAATTTTTCCTGAACGATTTACATCGTTCTTTTGAGAAACATGGGGTAGGAAGTTACCTCATATTTAGGGTCCCTAACATACTACTGCCACGCCAGTAGGATTGCTCTGTCTTAGAGAAAGGTGCACCTAAACATTAAGCTCTTTAATCCATTTCTATGAGGGTATCAATTATCAGAAATTCTTCTCAGATCCCAGCAATAACCAGTCAATCTCAGCTTTGGGTTTTTTCCTCTCTACATATAGATATTTCAATAAATAACCAGATACGCCAACTCTCTGAGGTCCAAACCTAAAATGGCTGCTTCCCACGTATTCTCTCCTTTGCCCAGGGAAGAACGTAACTCAAGGAAAGACACACTCCCTTGAACCATGGTGCCCTTAACTTAGGAGCTCAAGGAATGCTTTAGAAATCCAACACAGAACTTCCCTTTTCCAAGCACTCTTTCTTTCTTGAGTATTCTGCACAGGGTGTACCCTTCCAAGTTTTTAACTCTTGTGTTCAAGGTCGGAGAAATTTGCTAATATCCCCTTCCCCCATCCTTACCACTGCACCTCTTCCTCTCCGCCTCCCTCCAGTTTACCAGCGTCATTCTAAAAGACTGCTTAATCAATGCCTTTTTGCCCATTTGGTCACCGACAGCAGGCAAGACCAGGCCCAGCATCATGTCATGTCATGATACACCTGCTGACAAGAGGAGGCTCACCAGCCAGAGTGGGGAAGAGAGACCCAGTGACACTTCCTGAATGTTGCCCATGCGTCAGCCATTTCACTGGATGCTTTCGGATACGCAGCTTATTTACTTCTGTGTCATTCTCCCCGGTCTATAATGGCATTCACAAAGAATACTGTGCATGAGCAAACAATGAATTATCTTCCCTGGTTATCATTTTGTAGGGAATCACCTACATCCTATTTCGGGCAGATTTAATTCTTTTTACACATATACAATATGCCTTAAATTTGGGATAGACTCCATTCTTGTATATGCTGTGCATGTGCGTGTGTGTGTGTGTGTGTATGTGGTAACACCTCTCTATCCCAACTTCTCCCTCATGAGCCATCTGAAAACCCAGGGGTTTTAAACCTAACAGAAGTTTCTTAAAAAAAGAATGGTAACCCTGTGCAAAATTTATACACTGACATTTTAAAAACATTTCCCATTTAACTTTATCTTTTTATACAACTTCAAAAAGTTGTAAAATATTTTTTAGCTATTGTTGTGACAATGTCACTGGTTTTCATATTATTGCCCAGCGGCCAATAATTTAAACCAACTCTCTGATTTCCTATGATGTTAAACTTTGTGCGTACCTGTGTGTGTATGATCGTTCTTTTTACAAACAATAGTGTCTCTTTTATTTACCAAATTGGACATGTAACCTGGCATAAGTTTAAGGTATATAGCATATTACATTATATACTGTAATACGATTGCCAATATAATATTACATGACATATTTATAGTACATTATTATTATGTCTATCCATTATACTATGCATTAGATCTCTGTGGCTCATTTACTACTTGTTACAAGTCTGTACCTTTAACCATCCAATCTTACACCCACCTTGTTCCCTGGTCACCACCATTTTACTTTTTTTTTTTTTCCTAACATTTAACTTCTTTAGATTTAGATTTAGTACTTGTCTTTGTCTGACTTGCATAGCATAATGTGCTTGAAATCCATCCAACTTGTTGCAAGTAACAGCATATCCTGCTTCCTCATGGATGAATATATTTCACTGTGTACCGTACCACACTGTGGGCATTTGGGTTGTCTCCATATCTTGGCTATGGTGAATAATGCTGCAATAAACATGGGAGTACACATCTCATCGAAATCCTCTTTTCATTTTCTCTGGGTGTACATCCAGAAGGAGAATTGCTGGATCATATGGTAGATCTATTTTCGATTTTTTGACAAACCTCTATATCCTTTTCCATGGTGGTTGGACCAATTTACATTCCCACCAATAATGTATTATACAAAAGGTTCCCTTTTCACCACATCCTCACCGGCACCTGTTGTCTCTCGTCTTCTCGACGACAGCCATTTTAACAAGAGTGAGGTGGGATCTCATTATGGTTTTGATCTGCATCTCCCTGATTAGTGATGGTGAGCATCTTTTCACGCACCTGTTGGCCATTTTGATGTCCTCTTTGCAAAAATGCCTTTTTAGTTCTTCTGCCCATTTTCTCATCAGATTGTTTTTGTTACTAAGTTGACTAGTTGGAATGTTCTGTGTATGTCTGTTAAGTCCATTTGTTCTAAAGTGTGGTTCAATTCCAAGTTTCCTTATTGACTTCCTATCTCAATGATCTATCCACTGCTGACAGTGGAGTATTTAGGTCCCTTACTGAATTATCTATTTACACCTCAAGATCTCTCAGTATCTGCTTAATATATTTCAGTGCTTGGATATTAGGACTACACAGATTTGCAAGTGTTTGAACTTCTTGATATAATGATTTATTTATCATTACATAATAACCTTCTTTGTCTCTTGTTACCCTTTTTGGCTTGAAGTCTATTTTGTCTGATATTAGTATTGCTCTACCTACTTTCTTTTGTTTCCATTCCATCTTGGAATATCATCTTCCACCCTTTCACTTGGAGTCTGTGTGAGTCTTTAGAGCTGAAATAAGTCTACTGCAGGCAGCATATAGTTGAGTCTTGTGGTCTTTTAAATCCATTCAGCCACTCTGAGCCTTGTGATTGGTGAGTTCATCCTGCTTACATTGTGGGTGATTACTGATAAGTAAGGGTTTACTAGGGCCATCTTATCTCTTGCCTTTCCATTGTTTCTTTTTCCTTCTGTTCCTTCCTCGTAAGTTGGTGGTTTCCCATGGTGATGTGCTCAGGCTTCCTTTTCCTTACGTTTCATGTCGATACTCTACAGTTTTGCTTAGTGGTTATCACGAAGGTTACAAACACATCTCACAGATAAGACACTCATTGTTTTCCCCTGGTGATAAAGATTTATCTTGATTTACCTATAAAGATTCCCATCCTTTTCTTTCTTTTTTTTCTTAAGTAGGCTCCATGGCCAATGCAGACTCAATGTGGGGCTTGTACTCACAACCCTGAGATCAAGACCTGAGCTGAGATCAAGAATCAGACGCTTAACCAACTGAGCCACCCAGGTGCCCCATTTTATTCAGTATTTTTGATGTCACAAATCATCTTTTCATGCTGTGATTTTGTTACCAAGTTATAGTAGCTATAATTATTTTTAATGCTTGTTTATCCTTTAACCTTTATACTACAATTAAGAATATGCTATTCTAATAAAGAGGGTTACAGTTTTCGAATTCTGATTGTCTATTTAAGACCTTAATCAGAGTTTTGTGTGTACTTTCATCTCATTTCAGCTTGAAGAGCCCCTTGCAACATATCTTTTAAGGGAGGTCTAGTGGTGGTGACCTCCCCTCAGTTTTTGTCTGGGAAAGACTTTATCTTTCCTTCATATCTGAAGAATAACTTTTCCAGGTATTTTTGGTGGGTAGTTTTTATCTTTCAATATTTTTAAGTCATTCCTCTCCCTAAGGCTA
Organism: Mungos mungo; assembly: GCA_004023785.1. Taxonomy (NCBI): domain Eukaryota; kingdom Metazoa; phylum Chordata; class Mammalia; order Carnivora; family Herpestidae; genus Mungos; species Mungos mungo. Next base: position 8,125 of record PISW01013558.1, read on the forward strand.
TAGAGTTTCTGCTGAGAAATCTGCTGATAGCCAAAAGCAGGTTCCTTTTTAAGTTACTACCTTTCTTTCTTCCCCTCACCCCCACCCCCCATGGCTACCTTTAAAATTCTTTATCATTGACTCTTGACAGTTTCAATATAATGTGTCTTGAAGAAGGTTTTTTCATACTGAGATAAGTGTTTCAAACAGAGAGGGAAGCAAACCATAAGACTCTTCAATACAGAGAACAAACAGAGTTGATGGGGGACAGGAGAGAGGGGAAAATGGGTAACGAGCACTGAGGAGGGCACTTGCTGGGATGAGCACTGGGTGTTGTATGTAAGTGATCAATCACAGGAATCTACTCCCGAAGCCAAGAGCATAGTGTATACACTGTATGTTAGCTAACTTGACAACAAATTATATTTTTAAAAAATGATTAATGTCAATGTTATCATTCTGATAAGAAAATAAATGACTGTAAATATTTTAAAAATCATTTCCAGATTCCTTTCTTCCAGCTCACCAATTCTCTCTTCCATTTGATCTGCTCTGTTGCTGATGCTTTCTAAATGCATTCTTCATGTCATTTATTGAGTTCTTCAGTTCCAGAGTTTCTGTTTGGCTCTTCTTTAGAATTTCAATACCGTTGGTAAAGTACTCCTTTTTTTTTTTTTAAAGTAGGCTTCACACCCAGTGCAGAGCCCAAAGCAGGACTTGAACTCACAACCCTGAGATCCAACCTGAGCTCAGATCAAGAGTTGGATGCTTAACCGACTGAGCCACCCAGGTACCCCAGTAAAGTAGAATAGGTACTTCTATTCATTAATTTTATTCCTGAGATCACTGTATTGTCTTTCTAAGTCTTCTTGTAGCTTGTTGAATTTTGTCACAATAGCTAGTTTAAATTATGTCATCAGTTAGATCGGAATAGTCTGTGTTTTAGGGGTCTCGTTGCTGGAAGATTGTCGTTTTCCTTTTGTGATACCACCATGATTTTTTATAGTGATTCATGATAAGTGCCTCTGCCACTGAATCTGAAGTAGGAAACACCTTGCTTACTTAGGTAAAGCCTTTCCTTTTTTCTAAGTTTAGACAGGTTGGTAAAGGGGAGTCTTCCTTGTTTCTTCCAGAAGGTGGTGCTAAAGCACAAGTTTTTGGTTTCTCACCAGAGCGGGCTCTCCGCTAAGGTGGGGAGAACAGTGCCTTGGGGGCGGGGGCACAAAATGGAAGGAGGTGTGTGCTTAGCACCTGAGGCAGTGGGTGTGCCCAAGACCAGGTAGGAGCATCTTCAAGTGGGAAGTTCCCAGGGCTCCAAGGCAGTCCTTTAGCCTAAATCCCCTTGGGGCAGATAGCAGGAAACTCTTCCCATCAGTTCTGTGTCTGCCTTCTTCCTTTCCCTTTCCTTTCCCCTAGTCACCGTGGTCTCTCAGAGAGAGCAATGGGTTCCCCAGCTGTGTGGCAAATGCCTTCAGCCTCCACCTCCTCTGCCAGCAGAGTGGTCCTTGCGCTAACCAGACCTGTCTCTTCGGCCTCTGCTCACACTCCCCTCCCTCCACAGCCTCCTCCAACACCCAGTCCACCCACTCTGGGGCACACACATGAATGAATTTCTGGGTGTCCTGGTGACCTGCACAGAGGTGTGTTTTTGTTTGGCTATAGATAGCTCATTAGTTGGAAATGGAAGGCAAGAGAAGAAAGGAACAAGACAGGCTGCCATGACTCTGACGTCACTCCAATCGTGTCTTTTTATATTTGGCAATTATTTTCTTTTTTCATGTGGTTCATTAGTGGTCAGCATTTACGAAACAGCTTTGTATTTTAAAAGTTCATTGTCTTCCGTTCCTATGTGGGAATTTCCCCAATATTTCACCAGCCAGCTACTGAGAACTTACAGGCACTATACTGGTGACGTAGAGATAAATAAGCTGGGGTCACCAGTCTCCAGCAACCCAGTCTAGTGGGGAAAGCAGAGGTAAATAAATAAAACGTACTGTTTTTGGTATTAGAATATGTGAATTAGAATTCTACTAGTTCAAGTAGAATACAAAAACAGGCTGTTTCCAGGCCCCAGAAGACAGTCCTCTCTATCTGGAAAGTGCTCCCTCCGAGTCATCCACACTAACCTATCACCTTACCTACACAACCTGTTCCCTCCTTCTGTGATGCTCTACTTTCGGGGGCCCCATAATCCCAGCAGTCAGCGTGGCTGGAACCCTCCCAGGCGGTAACTGGTCCTCTTCTGTGCTGGGCGCTCAGAGCCATGCCGTGTGCCAAGCCGATCTATTCTGCCTCGACAGTATCTTTTTTAGGACTCCTCATTCTCGCTGTCCTGCTTTCATCTTTATGACTCTTACCCGAACGTACACTCTATCCAGTTGCCTGCTTTTTGGCTCTCCCACTTCATACCATGCTGGCAGACAGCTCTGCAGGAAGCAAGGTCTTTCCAAAGACCCGCACTTGAAATCCTCTACAATCTACCCCCGGCTTTTCAACTTGGTTTCCAGCCGCCAGCCAGTCTCCTTCACGCACTCTGTGGTCCAGAACTATACTTACATAATGGTGCCTCAAATACCCTAACTTCCTACCTTTCTCGGGGCGGGGGGGTTCTTATTAAGAATTACAGCTTCCTACCTTCGAGATCCCAATTAAATGATGGCCTTCCTGAGAAATTTTACTGTTTCTCCCCTCTGGAAAAAAAAGGCTGCATTCTCTTTTGAACTCCCCCAGCAACTGATGTGTGACTCTACTCTTTTTACGGCTATCTTCCCTAATAGAGTGAGTTTTTTTAAGAGTAGAACCATCTCTGTTCCCAAAGTGCCCAACGTCTGTCTGTAGCTAGGAATCGGTGAGTCCTTTTGGAATACGCTACTGCCTACTTCGTTTCTCAGTCAAACACGGATCCAAGCAGAACATCTTACTGCGCTGGGAGTCTCACCTGATTTCCACAGGGAATTGTGCGTTCGTGACCAGGAAACTGGAGATTTTACACTCGTGAAGCAATTTCAAAAACCTGTTGATTTCCGGGTACATGATGGGTTCGCCCACAAGGGACAGTGCACAGTGCTTTACCATCATCCCTTCCTCAAAACGGTCTTCTTTGACACCTGGGACTCCTGAAGGACACAGGGAAAAGGAGCAAGCTCAGTAAGGCACAGAGACAGGCTATCACTTTTATTTTTTTCTTAATTAAAGAGTTTTAATTTTTTTTTTAATGGTTCTTCAGTTAGAGAAGAAAAATCCAATTGCAATACCATTCAAAGAATACAAAACAAGGGCTGGGAGGGGGGAAAAACTAGAATTAGTAAATCAGGAAAATCAGCAATCCCATCCTCAGTTTTAATACTAATTAAACTGCACCAACACAAGCAGGCGAAATGAACTCTGATCGCTAATTATGTGAAATGCAGAACGTATTACTTTCCGTAATTTGCTTAGCTCTGTATTCTTCCGTGTTGGTTTAAGGAAATGAGCTCCACTGTTTATCAACAGATAAGTGGATAAACAAAATTTAGTATAAACATGCAAAGGAAGGTTATTCGGCCTTGCAAGGAAGCGCAATGCTGACAGGCCACAACGTGGATGAATCTATGCTAAGTGAAGTAAGTCCGACACGCAGGGACAAATATTGTATGCTTCTACTTATCTGAAGTACCCAGAATAGGCTAATTCAGAGAGACAGAAAGTAGAAGGTTATCAGAGGCCGGGAAGAGGGAGAAACGAGGAGTTATTTTTTCTTGGGTACAGAACTTCTGTTAGGGATGATGACCAAGTTCTCAAAATGGATAGTGCTGATGTCTGCCCCATATTCACAATGTACCTAATGGCACTGAATCATACACTTTAAAAATGGCTGCAATGAGGGCCACCTGGGTGGCCCAGTCTGGTAAGCATCTGAACTTCGGCTCAGGTCATGATCTCACGGATCCGTGGGTTCGAGCCCCACGTCGGGTGCTGTGCTGACAGCTCAGAGCCCAGAGCCTGCTTCGGATTCTGTATCCATCTCTCTCTGCCCCTCCCCTGCTCGTGCTGTCTTTCTCTCTCTCAAATATAAATAAACATTAAAAAATATCTTTTGGCAGCAATGGTAAATTCTGTTATGTATATTTTACCACAAAAATATGGGGGGGTGAGGGTAATGAATTCAGTATAATGAAAAGCCTCTTCTAGACCAGTCATTTCCCCCCTCATTCCTCAAGTATTCCGAATTGTGAAACTAGATGGATTTGGTCCAAAAGTATACAGGAGAGAAAAAGAAACCTGAAGTTCTCACCTTTGGCTACACGTTAGAATCACCTGGAATGTCAAAAACTAGATCCAATGGGTGTAAGTCAGGATAATGGGAGCTTTTAAAACTCAAGTGATCCTGGGGCGCCTGCGTGGCCCAGTCGTTTGGGCATCTGACTTCGGCTCAAGTCACGATCTCACGGTTCATGGGTTCGAGCCCCGCATTGGGCTCTGTGCTGACAGCTCAGAGCCTGGAGCCTGCTTCTGATTATGTCTCCCTCTTTCTCTGCCCTTCTCCTGCTCGCACTCTGTCACTCTCAAAAATAAATATTAAAAAAATTCTTAAGGGAAAGGAAAATGTATCTACTTTACTTCAGATATTTCTATCAATTCTCTCTAGGTTCTTTTTCAAAGAAAAGTCTCCAAAGGCAACAGATTTCTTGTGGAGATGGGGGTGGGGGGCATGTTCATATTCCCTCCCGGTCACTCAGTTAGTCCCCTTTGACACAGTGTTTCTTTAACTCTACACAGTCCCCACCTCAAAGAGTTTTTGTTGGCATTAACTGAGATAATGAATGCAAAAGACTTTAGCAGAGTGTCTGACACAAAAGAAACATTCAATAAAAATTGGCTATTACTGCCATTATCCTAGGTTCTTAAAATTATTAAATCCCAGTCAATATCACCTTAACAATGAACAAACCTAGAGAAAATAAAAGCAACTTTCAATCCTCATTTGTGCCTTGGTTTCCAGGAAGTGATTTTATTTTTATACACACACACACACACACACACACACACACTCACTCTCTCTCTCTCTCTCTCTCTCTCTCTCTCTCTCTCTCTCTGTGGAAATAAGCAACTGCAACTAAATATCCAAGAAATCGAACTAACACAATACAAGCTAAAATGAGAACAATCTAAATGTGGCAGGTGATATCTTTTTTGATCACCACTTAACTGCAATTCTGAGAATGTACTTCATATTTCACATCGGTATTTTTAAATGAATAATTTTTTAGGTGACTGAAATCTACGATCTTAACTCAGGCGAATCAAGATTTCCCTTACCACCTGATCCTTGACTCATTCTATGTTGCCAAAACAACTCAGCATTAAGCATACAATTTCCTTTTTATAAAAAATATCATTAATTTTAATCCCCGTATGAGCTGAGGAGTAGAAGGACAGATTCAACCTGAAACTCAGAATAATTGGGCACTGGCGGGGCCCTAACCCCTGGACGTCACGTGAAGCTGGTCTAAATTCTGGTTCCACCACTGAGCTGCTGTGTCCTTGGTCAAGCCGCTCAACCTCTTTCTACCCAGTCTCAGGTCCGCGCGTGCGTGTGTGCAGCTTTTGTAAGAAATCAGTGAAATACCTAGTGCAGTGCCAGGCCCAGCACAAAAGCATTCAAAAAATGCTAGTTGAAAATATTTTTATTTCAATAATAATTATTTATTTTGTGAGCTGAGGCAGAAACTCAGTCTCTCAATTATCTTCATTATCATGGTAATTCCACTCAATTCAACATATATTTATTGATTACCAACTGTGGGTCAAATAGCGTTCTAGGCAAGTTTTCTATGGTAAATAGTTTTGTAAATAGTTTTATAAATAACTTCTCTATTTAGAGAAAACCCTCTGCCTTTGTGAAGCTTATATGCTTGTGAGAAACAGAGAATAAACATCAAACGTAATAAATCTGTGCATTCGGTACCAGTGTGGTCCCAGAAAATGTGCTGAGATGATGTGGATGTTCTCGGTCCAACCCAGCGCCGCAGCCACCAGCCACACGTCTCCTGAGCACTGAAGATGTGGTGTCACTGATGATGAACCAAATTTTTTATTTTGTTTCATTTTCATTCATTCGTTCAAATGTAAAGGGCCACATGTGGCTAAGGGCATGCATATCTTTAGTATATTAGAAGGGGACAAGCATATGGAACAGAAAAGGCAGAGCCTGGTAAAGAAAACTAAGGGTCCAAGGGGGCAGGCTGCCTGGTAAATAGGGTGGTGAGAAGCAGCTCACTGGAAAGGTGAGGTCTGACTTGAAGGCGATGGGGAGGGGCCCCGGGGACAGAGAGGGAACGGGCACTCCAGGCGGGGACAGCGGAGCAGAGGCCCTATGGTGGGTGAGAAACATGGGCAGTCACTGCACGGTTTTGAGAAAAGTGGCAGAACCTCAGTCGCCCCTGAACAGAGCGCCCTGGGCGCTACGCTGAGAACAAAGGGGCGGAGAGACAGGCTCCTCGGGCAAGAGGCTCCTGTACAATCCAGCAAGAACGCTGGGGGCTTCCAAGGCCGTGGTGAGTGTGGAGGCTCCAGGAAGAGATCCATCTTGAAGATCTAATCAATAGGACTTTCTAATGGACTGGATGCAGGATATGAGACAAAGAGAGGTGTCCATGATTTCTACAAAGCTTTTGGCCAAAGTGACCGAGCTGCCACCGAGACCAACAAAAAGCCTTGGGGATGACAGGTGTGGCAGGGAGGGAATAGCCTGTGGTCAATTTCAGACCGGTGAGGTTTGATATTTCTGTTACATGTATGCATGAATGTCAGACGTTCAAGTTTGGATTCTGGACGAATGGACTGGGTGGAAACAAACATTTTGGCGAACATCTGGTATTTCCATTCCGGACCTGAACAAGATTGCCAGGGCAGTGCGTGTAGACAGAGAAGAGAACTGAGTGCTAGGACAGTCGCGTATCTAGAGAAAGCAAGAGAGGTTGGCAGAGGACACAACCAAGGAGCAGCCGGGGAAGGAGGAAGACGGAAAAGCAAAGGGACCGGCGGTCACCTTCTCTGAGAGCCTGACCTAAAAACATCAACTTGCCCATTTACACATGACAACAACAAAAACCAAGACAGAAAAAAATCCCCGTGGATAAATCTTCTAAGAGTAATGATTCTGGCATTTGAAAATCATCCTTTCTCAGAAGTAAGGTATTGAGAAGAATACGTAAGGTCTCGGTTCTCTCCTTCATAAAAGCACATTTCTATTTCATGCTCACTGCCAGAGGCTATTATAGTGATCTCTCCTGAAACAAGGCCCTCAGGGACGCAATCTCCTGCCTGCCTTCACTGTCCTCAAGGAAATAGGTCAGAAAAGAAGACATCCTCTAAATTTCTAACAGAAAGCAGCTCTGGAGCAGGAAGAGAGTCCAGGGAGCAGCAGATGCTACGTTTCAGTAACACATCTACAGCGATATTTCCCACGGGGTCTCCCCTTCCCCCGCCCACACACTCTCTCTCTCTCTCTCTATTCTGTTTCCCTAAACCTCAGCCCCTTCACTACTAAACTGTGCTTTGTTGTTCTGAAATCCCCCCCAACCCCCTTAGCAAGTTTCTGACATTTCTCTTATCCTGAACAGCTTCCGGATCCTGGACCATCGCTAGAGCCATCAGATTAACCGCAGAGCACGCCTTATCTCGGGCGAAGATGCCAAAGCACAAACTTAAGACGCCAGAAGCGTTATCCTCACGTCACAACAACAAAACCAAGTAACACAAAAATAAGCAGGACACATTGCTCAGCACAGAGTGTTCATGCCTATTTGAAGAGGGTGGGTCGGTCAGACAGGAAATACTCTCTTCTTTCTTCTCAGGACGATAGAGCTCCTGGCCAGAGAACTTCCAAAGAACCCTCCTGCTTGAACGTCATGGATCTTAGCTGTCGTCACTTCCGCTGGGAGGTTTCTCACGAGCAGGGGATGCTCTGCTCCTCCCGCCCCCATGTTTCTTTCTGATGTGATCTTCAACAAACCTCATCTGTGAAAACCATCTGCGGAGACCCTTGGTTCACTCCACTTTTAAACTATAGATGAACAACATCTAGCAACACCTTGCACCTTCAGGACTGAGGACGTTCCCGACAAAGAGTGGGCGCCCGCTCAGCCGCTGCGCTGACGGGAAACTGAGCCACGGAAACCTCCAGCCTAGTCTCTGGGAACGACTCCTCCTGTCGTGGGGTATGTGGAGGGGACAGGCAGCCTTCTGCAAAGATGCTGAGCCGCGCTGAAATTCTGACCCACTTGTAATCAATATAAACTCAGTTTTGCAAGAGTATAAAGGGAAAGCTAATGAAGGTCATGAAAAGAAAAAAGATACTTTAATGATTCAATTAGGAAACTGAAAAGACAATGATTGCCCTCGGAAGGGAGAACACAAGCACAAAAGGGAAGCATTTAAAAACAGAATATCTTCAAAATCTGTTCAAGGCTGGCCGCTCAGCTGAAGCTTGACACTCAGAGGGAATAAGCAACAACACCCACAGCAAGTGTTATCCGCCACAAAAATAAAATCATAAAATGATTGAACCAGATCCATGGAAGAAGACAGGTATTTGCCATGGGGTAGAAACGCACACTAGGGGCGCCTGGGTGGCTCAGTCCATTAAGCCTCCAACTTCGGCTCAGGTCATGATCTCACGTTCGTGGGTTCAAGCCCCGCATCAGGCTCTGTGCTGACAGCTCAGAGCCTGGAGCCTGCTTCAGATTCTGTGTCTCCCTCTCTCTGCTCCTCCCCGCTCATGCTCTGTCTCTCTGTCTCAAAAATAAACAAAACATTAAAAAATTAAATAAATAAATAAATAAAAGAAACACACTAAAAAACAAAGGACTCCAATCCGGAATAAGGGCAATGAGTAATGGGTTCAGAGTAAACCCTCTGGGGGCGCCGGGGTGGCTCAGTCGGTTAAGTGCCCAACTTCAGCTCAGGTCATGATCTCAGGGTTCTCGTGAGTTCAAGTCCCATGTCAGGCTCTGTGCTGACAGCTCAGAGCCTGCTTCAGTTTCTCTCTCTCTCTCTCTCTCTCTCTCTCTCTCTCTAACCCTCCCCCATTCATATTCTTTCTCTCTCTAAAAAATAAACAAGCATTACAAAAAAATTTATTTAAGAGTAAACCTTCTCTAAAGACAGGATGCAGACAGGATAGCCACAATGTAACCAACTAAGAAGTTTTTTGAAAACTGTCTTTAATGTTCCTAAAGCATTTCTGTTTTAAGCCTGAAATGATATAGTGTTATTAAAATGAAGATTAAGTTACCATTCAAATCCTCCAAACACCAAATTAATCTGTAATATGCCTGAACTAAAGCACTAATAAATCTATTTCAGTGTTACCTAATCAAATTCAAAATGTTTTCCTATAGGAAAATGTAACCCAAATTCCAACTAAGGAAATCGTTGATAGGCTCATTCCTTTGTTTTTTTATTTTGTTTTGTTCTTTTCAAGCCACAAGGGGGCGCACGGGGTAACAGCACTGGTGCTCTAACCGGAAAACTCTAATATGGGTGTGGAAGGAGAGAAAGGGGAACTTTCCTGAAGGGCCTCAGAAAGTGAGTAATCACATCACGTGGGTTAAGTCACCTCTCCAGACCAATCCCTACTGAGGAGTTCAGATTTGGGGAAGAGAGAGAGAATAGACTCCACTAGGAGCTAAAATGAAATCTGGAGTTACCCGTCTGCATCTGGTGAGTCCACACTCAGGCTGCAGGTCAGGGCTGCCCCAGGCAAGGGCTTTAGAAGCCCCACTGTGACTTGTATTAGCCTCGCCCTCCTTACTCTGAGGCTCACTATTCAGAAAGGAAGGGAGCAGTTTTATTTAAACCCCATCCCCCAGGGATGAATGAAAGCTAGCACCCAGAGATTTCACTCATTACAGCAAGAATTCAGGGTCATAAAAAAAGAAAACTTTAGACTATAACCACTGATAAAAGACTGAGTGACGTTACAAATTAAAATCTCATTTCTGATAAATGTCTACAGTAAAATAAACAACCATGAATTTGAATGGTTTAGATTACTTTCTGCAGAGAGCCAAGAAGACAGAAAACATAACCAATATTCTGAAACACCAAAATTCCGTAATTTTCCCCCAAGTTATGATATTTTTATAAAGAAAACAATTAACATGTTTGTCTGTTGAAGGCTGCAAACTACCAGCAGTTTTCTAGAAGTCTGGATTCTCATAGCGTATTTCATCCTTTAATGATTAGGCTTTTTCCCTTGTAGTATCAGAGCCAGGTTTACTATAATTATTGTAACAATAAAGACCACCTCGACGGCTCAGTCGGTTAGGTGAATGACTCCTGATTTAGCTCAGGTCACCATCTTATGGTTCGTGAGTTCGAGCTCCATGTCGGGCTCTGCGCTCACAGTGCTGAGCCTGCTTGGGATTCTCTCCTTCTCTCTCTGCCCCTACCCTGCGCCTGCTCTCTCTCAAAATAAATAAACTTAAAGAAATTTTTTAAAATTATAGCGATAAGACAGATTTTCAGAAAAGCCAATGTCTTGTTTAAGCTTGGAATGAAATAAAAAGCATTAACAAATAGTTCCCGCAATCCAAAAGCTGGTAATGAACGGAGCTCTCACTCTTTGGGAAAACATAAAAATGTGACAAATGAGGCCTCCTTTATGCTCCTGTGTGAGCCTTTCTACACCCACCCCACGTTCAAATATAAATCCATTTTCTACTACTACTGCTGCTGCTTTAAAGAAAAACTGCTTTGGCACCCTGAGGAGTGTCAGTGCACAAATGTCAACCAGCTCCAATGTGAACACCTTTGTAGAACATTTATTGTTGATTATATGAACCGCTGCTCTGCTGTCATGGTAACATTGGTAACCTTCCCTCCCCCTTAGGCGTTTAATCTCCTCTTCAGGACTCGCTTGTCCACAGATGCGCTCTATTCTTTCCCTCCGCAACCCATTCTCTATCTTCCCCCTATAAAATAATATACGTTTTTTAAAACTCTGGTTTCTTACCCGACGGGAACCTGAAGACTATTTGAGACGCCTACTGGTCAGAGTCAGTACAAGGTAACTCATCAGACACCCTGGGCTGCACCGGACAAGCCCTTCAGACCGGCCAGGCAGACCATAAAGAACATGTGCTCACCGTTTTCACCTAACACATGCTATTAACATGAATAAAGTCAGCCTTATGATTTATTCATTACTCACTTCCATTGGAAGTGCATTTGCAGAAATGCTCCTGTCAGAAGAATTACTATCAAAATTCAAACGGTCATCCTGCATCAAGGACATCTCTAAAAGAAGGAACGCCTCGTCCTCAGGGCTGCTTTCCCCTGCCACCAACTGCCTGGGGCACAGCTCCCGCAGGGAGATGGCCAGATGCCTGGGAAGCACATCCTCACAGGTGTCCCAGTACTGAAAGGCACTAACACAAAACCTACTAGAATCTAAAGGTAAATTACTGGCATCTGTCAGCTTTCCGACGTTACGATCTGTGATGATCAATTTTATCTGTCAACTTGGCTGAACCACAGTGCCCAGATATTTGGTCAAATATTATTCTGGATGTTTCAGTGGAGTTGTCTTTTGGATGAGATCAACACTTAAGTCAGGGGACTTTGTATAAAAGCAGACTGCCCCCTATAAGGTGGGTGAACCTCAGCAAATCAGCTGAAGGCTTTAATAGAACGGAGACTTACTTTGCCCAACCAAGAAAGGATTCTGCCAGCAGACCGGCTCTGGATTTGAACCGCAATTTTTCCCTAAGTCCCCAGCCTGCTGGTCTACCCCAAACCTACTCCAAACAGGTTCACAGTCATGTGAACCTGTTCCCCAAATCAATCTCTCACTCTCAATCTCTGCACACATGCGCGGGCGCACGCACACACACACACACACCATCCTCTGTAGACTCTCTTTCTCTAGAGAACTCTGACCAATACTTTATCCAAAAGAAAACAAGACTTCGCCATGAAAATTTTTAAGAAGGCATATGGATTGTTTCGAGATCAATAATCAATATTAATTAAATCAAAAATGGCTGCTGTTGGCCTGATACCAGATGTGAAGACCTAGTTCTTCACCGGTTTTAATTTTCCTAAACACTAATAAAAGACACTGCACTTTATCCAAACAAGGGAAAGTAATTTGTTAAAAATAAGTAAATAAATAAAAAGTGCTTGAAACTGAAAGCCAAGATGCAAATTTAAGTATTTATGAGCATCTCTGCCAATGTACAAAAGTGAGTCAGCACGTACGCTGACACACAGGTCCCCTTTCTGTAGAAAAGTCATAAAAAATAAAATAAAAGCACAATTGTTGACTAATTACCTTTAATAAATTACTATTGATCTTAATCATTTGCATTACTGTTCTCAATTTCTCCTAAGAAAATAAGAACAGTAATACAAGTTCTGAGGTATAATAAGCAATACTTTTGGTCTTTGGCCCTGGTTCCTGGCACAAAACTCCTAAAACCCTTGGGATTTCCTGATGGAGAGTAGTGTCTTCAGCCTTTCATTAGGGGCCCCTTAGAGCACACCCGGGTTTACACTAACGAGGTGACTTAGGGCCCTTAAATAGCCCCAGGACAGGGCTGGTCACCAGAAAGACTAAGTGATTACAGGGCTGGAATTTTCAACCACATCACAGGCCTTCTTGGCAGGGGAAAGGGCCAGGGCATCAAGCTCTATAAAAACTCCGTGAACAACAAGAGTTGACGGGCTTTCAGGTTAGTGAGTGCATCCCAGTGCCAGGGGGGTGACAGACTCCAGTCCTACTGGGACAGAAAGCTCCAGGGCTTAGGATGTTTGCAGAGTTTGCTTTATGTTACTCTGCCTCTAGCCGTCCACCTCTAAAATACTCTTTATAATAAACTAGCAAATGTAAGTGTTTCTGAGTTCTGTGAGCCACCCCAGTAAATTAATCAAATCCAAAGAACAGGGAGTGGGAACCTCCAATTTAATGCCAGTCAGAAGCACAGGGAACAACCCCGACTTGTGATTGGGGTCTGATGTGGACCAATCTTACAGGGCTGAACCCTTACCCTGTGGGGCCTGATGCGACCTCCAGATAGTGTTAGAACTGAGTTAAATTTATAGGACACCCAGTCAGTGTCTCCTGAGAACTGAAGAATTGCTTGATGTGCTAAAAAAGAAAAAAGCACTTATTGGAAGTACTATAATATAATCCCAAGGAGCAGTGACCCAACACAAGTTTCTTCACATAAAAGAATCACCTGATCTTCAAAATGCTAATTACGGGGGTTTGTAAAGACGCGCCACATATGAAGTTAGCACCACAAGAGTGCCTTTATCAACACAACCTCGGTTAAAATTCATGTTTTCTGGTTGCAGAGCAAAGGAAAGGAAACTACAGGACAGGAGGACTTATAAGCGGTAGGTGGAGACGAACGCACACAGATTTAACCGGGAACCTAACAAATTTCACTTCAGTATATGCAGCTAACACTTTACCAAGCCTACACTTTGTAAGTCCACCGTGTCCACCTACAGCCTGGGGCCTCGAGGTGTGGTCCCCAACATCGACACCACCGGAAAGCTGCGGAAATGCACACGCCTGGGCCCCACGTCGGACCTACTGAACAATCTCTGGAAAAGGAAACCAGGAATCTGTATTTGAGCAAGCCTTCTAGATGATTCTGATTTACCCTAAAGCCTGAGAACCTGTAGCCTCCAGTAAAGTCATACACGTTTAAGTTTGAAACAGAACTGAATCCGGAAATTCAGAAAATGGGCGGCAGAATTTTTCCATCGCTATGGATCACGTGGAGGGAATTTTTATTAATAGCGTCCCTTCTTTTTTATAAGGTATTTACATAACTAATACTAAATAATTGATATTATTTAAGATTTTTCCAATGACGTAAATTTTTCAGTCCATTCATTAGGCTGCTTTGTGCTTACTGAGACAGAACGATATCTAAGTGTTTAGGATGGATGGTAATACGCTCCCAGGCAAAGCTTGCAGGCCTAGTGCAGCATATTCGCATTGCTAAGCTCTGAATTATGTTTTCTTAGTTCTTTCATCATATGGGATGTAAGAGTTGTCAGTAAAAACTAAAAAAGCCCAAGTGTATATAATATCTCTACAAAGTTTTCACTTCCCTGTAAGAAAAGTTGCCAGTGGGGACAAAATCCTGTGAAAGGGGCAATTCTGCTGCCAATTTAATTCGCACTAATTAGCGTTCCTTTGTAGAAAATAGATAAATACCTTTAAACTGCTTAATCATGTTCTGATGATTTTCAATGGCTTCCTTCAAGATCATTTCAGGCTGGTCCATCTTCCACCGCCACTCAGTGCCCACTGGATTGGTGTGGTGCCTGAGAACGAGAGGCAAAAGTTCTAAAAGACTCTCTATAAAAACATCTCAACAACAGGGTGCCTGGGTGGCTCAGTAGGTTAAGCATCGGGCTTCGGTTCAGGTCATGATCTCACGGTTCATGGGTTCGAGTCCCACGTCGGGCTCTGTGCTGACAGCTAGCTCAGAGCCTGGAGCCTACTTTGGATTATGTGTCTCCCTCTCTCTCTGTCCCTCCCTGACCCTCCCCTGCTCGCACTGTCTCTCTGTCTCTCGAAAATAAATAAAAAACATTTTTAAAAATAAAAAAAAAAAATCTCTACGAATCATCTACTAATGCCACAGTCCATAAAATCACAAAATTAGAGTTGGTTTCCTCCTAGGAGCTCAGCTATTTATACCAGTGTTTTCCAGCTTACTATAAGTCATAACATCTACCAGAGAGGGTTAGCTGGTGGAAAAGTGCCCGGCTAAGACCGGGGGTTTGATCAGACCAATATGAAACGTGCAACCTTTTTTCCCAGGCACCCACCACCAGGTTAACAGGCATCCATTAACGACTAATAGAATATTTCTGGAAGAGTTGCAAAATCACAGTGATTGACCCTCCCTGAGAGGCAGCACAGTAGGAACCTACAGCTTAGGATGGATCAGACATTAAGAAAAACGTGTCAGGGCGCCTGGGTGGCCTAGCTGGTTGAACGTCCGACTTCAGCTCAGGTCATGATCTCATGGTTCGTGGGTTCAAGCCCCACACTGGGCTCTGCAATGACAGCACGGAGCCTGCTTCAGACTCTCTGTCTCCTTCTCTCTGCCCCTCCCCCACATGCTCTCATTTTCTCTCTCTCTCTGACAAAAATAAGCATTAAGAAGAAAAAGAAAAACCTGTCAAAGCAGCACAAGGATCCCCTAGCAGAATCTGAAGCCAGTGGAATGCTGAAGGTAAGCACAGAAACAGTAAATCTCAACTCAAGCCCAACTCCTTTTTTCCAAAAAGAAGCCTAGCAGAAAGGAAAGGTGCACTGATTTTCAAACACAAAAACTATTCGCCTCCAGTCTCTTAGGTACTACATAAGAAGTCCGACTTTAAACAACGAACAAACAAATAAAAAGTATGCAAAAAAAAAAACAAGAAAAACAACATATTCCCAAAGGACAAAGGAATAGGCTGAACCAAAACTGTTGACACAAGTGTTGAAACGATTTGACAGGGAATTTTTAAACATGTGATTAATATGTTAAAAGCTCTAATTGAAAAGGTGGGCAATATGCAAGATCAGATGGGTAAATTCAGCAGAGAGATGGAAATTATAACACAACAACCAAAAAGAAATGCTAAATATGAAAAACAACAAACCTTCGACAGGTACAGCAGTAACTAGTAACAGTGAGGAGAGAGTAAAAACACCTGGAGAACAACGCAAATAAGCCAACTAAAACACGAAGTTTTCTTCTTTAAGTGGAAAAAAAAACACACAGCATCTGAGAGCTGTGGGACAACATGGAATCCCATTAGGAAAACAGAGATAACAAAGCAGAAGAAATAGTAGGAAAATGACAGCTAACAATTTCTTGCAGGTAATGAAAAACCACAGGTCCGAGAAGCTCACAAAACCCCCAGGATTTTTTTTTTTTTTTTTTTTTGAAGAGAGAGAAAGAGAGAGAGCAGGAGCAGGGAAGGGGTAGAGAGAGGGAGAGGGAGTATCCCAGCAGGCTCCACCCTGCCATGCGGGGCTTGAATTCACGAACCAAGACATCATGACCGCGGCCAAAACCATGGGTCGAATGCTTAACCAGCTGAGCCACCCAGGCACCCCCAAGATGTTTCAAAAAGTAAAATTTTAAAAAGCCTAAAAATACCATATCCATATGATGAAAACAAAAGAAAATAAGAAAATCTTGGGTTAGGATAAAAAAAGACACATTACCTAAGAACAAAGATTAAAAATTGTATCTGACAACTCATCAGAAAACCAGCTAGCTGAAATTTGACACCTGAGAAGCACGCTTAAAAAAAAAAAAAGGAAACAGAGGTGCCTGGGTGGCTCAGTCAGTCAAGCGTCCAGGTCCAGCTTCAGCTCAGGTCATGATCTCACCGTTCGTGGGTTTGAGCCCCACATCGGGCTCTGTGCTGACAGCTAGTTCAGAGCCTAGAGCCTGCTTTGGATTCTGTGTCTCCCTCTCAATCTGCCCCTCCCCTGCTCGCTCTGTCTCTGTCTCTGTCTCTGTCTCTCAAAATAAATAAATAAATAAATAAAACTTAAAAAAAAAAAAAAAGGGAACAAAACTCATAGACCAGAATCCTAAACTCAAAGTTCTTTTTCAGAAGTGGAAAATAAAGGCTTTGCACAGAAAATTTGAGGGCCCTCCTTGTCAGCAAACCTACATCACAAAGTATGTTAAAGGGAATTATTTAGACTAAAGAAACATACACTAGATAGAAACCTGAATCTATACAAAGAAATAATGAGCACTGAAAAAAAGAGTAAAGGGGAAAATCATATTTACCTTTTTTACCTTTAATTGCTCTAAAAATAACCAACAGTGTAAGTAAAAAATGAGTACCAATGTACAGTGTGTTTGCAACTTATGTAAAAGTTATGCCAAGGATAGCAAAAGGGTAGTAAAGAGGAATAGGGAATACACTGTTGCAAAATCCTTATATTACACACGAAGTGGTATATTATTTAAAGGTACACGCTGATCAATTAAAGATTATGTTGTAAACCTTAAGGAAATCTCTAAAATATTTTAAAAATACATAAATAATAAGCCAAGATTAAATATAAAATCATTTAAAGTCCTCAATTAACATGCAGCAGGTATATTTAATACATTCTGTCAAGGACAGGAATTACATGCTGTTTTTTCTTTTTTTTTTCCCTAGGGAGTGTGTCTTGGGTTTTTCCCTTATTATTTTCTTTACTTTTTTTTTTCTTCCTCTTCTTTTTATGGTGGTGGGGGTGGTTATGTTTAAATGAAGTTGCTTTTACAGCACCAAAGACTTAAGCATCCATTTCCTATATAAAAGGTAGCTACTTTTCTGCATGTACCTCAAGTATACTGTAGTATAGAGGTGGAATTTAAGGAAAGGTATTAAGCAGGCTGTGTTTTAGCTTATAGGCAAGTAATAAAGTGTATCATGTATCTTGAATGTATCATAGATAAGCTGCTAAATAACGATTGCCACTTCAGATAGCTGTGAAATTAGGTGATTAACTAGTTGGTACTTAACCTTTTAATTTCTGTA
>PISW01013559.1:0-25683 GCA_004023785.1 Mungos mungo
CTTCTCTCCCTTCCCCTCCTACCTCTCTTATCCTCCACTCCCCTCCCCACCTCACCTCTAATCCTCCCTCCCTTTCCCTCTCTTTCCCTTTTCCTTCCCTCTCCCCTCCCTCGTTTCCTCCCCTCTCATCGCCTCCCCTCCCTTTTCCTTCTCTTCTTTTCTCTTCTTAAACATGCGTGCTGCATAATCAGAACCAGTAATTACAGCCCCATCTCTGGCTCCTGCCTCCTCAACTCAGGGCTTGAAGAAGGAACTGTTTCATATTTAATCAGTATTAGTTCTGGAACGCTCTCAAGGGAGCGGGCTCACTTCAGGGCTGTGTAGTTTAATTCTCAGGGAGGCTAATTAGATCAGGAAAAGAGCCTGGGCTGAGGCAGGTCTGCCGGGGGTCGCCCACTAAACAAGCAGAGGCGGAGCCCCCACCCCCACTGCACCTCCCTGTTCCCCCCTTCCACCTCCCCATCCTTGGGGGTGCCAGCCTCTGTCCCCAGGGGAGTGCAGACCCAGATCCCTCTCCAGTCTTCCAGGGCTGACACATCTCTGGAAGGAAGGGGAGCAGCTGGGAGGCAGCCACCTCCCCTAGAGTCTTCCTCAGAAGCTTCCAGAACCTCTCCTGCATGGCAGGTGGTGAGGGACAGGTGGGGGCACCCACGGAGACTTCAGTGCCACCCCTTCTCCTGGTGAGGACAGGGTCTTCCTCCTCCTCCTCCTTGGCTCAGTTCAGCCTCATCATTGCAAACCAGGCCCCCGATGTTCCTGGGCACCAGGCGATTTACACACGGGATTGACTGTGAGCCTCAGAGGAAAACCAGCCAGAGGAGGGCATTACCTCCATTTCTCAGATGAGAAAATCGAGGCTTGGGAGGTAAACCTGCTGGCCGGCCCCCACCGCTGGTAAGTGGGGGTGGGGGACTGGAATAGACGCGACAAAGCCTCAGTCCTGGCCTCTGAGCCCACCAGCTGGGTGAGCCTTGGGCACGTGACTGTGTTTGAGCACCAACTCCCCACTTCCGGATTTCATTTGAGTCCCACAGCAAGGCCACAGTCTGGTGGTTATATTGTGTCCATTTCTGCAGATGCAGAACCGAGGCTGGGGTAGGGGAGGGGGAGAGCTTTGTTCATTTTTGAGCAGATTGAACTTTGTGATGGGGGGACCTGGCCAGTCCATCTGGCACTGCTCTCCCCTGTGCCCATTGGCCCGCACTGTGCCCGCTCAGTCTAGGGGAGCAGCCTGCCCTCCCCGAGCTCCTTGGGACAGATGGCTTTGCTCAGGGGTAAGGCATACCCTTGCATCAAACGCAGAGGGTCAGGTCCTCCTCACACATGAACTCATATAACGTGCTGCCGTGCCACAGACATGGCCCTGGGCTCCCCCAGACATCCAGGGACTGGAGCTTCTCCCCGATGCCTTTCCTTCTGCTGAGGCGCACAGAACACCAGTGGCTTGGTGCCCTCCAGCGCCAAACTGTCCGGGATGGACCACTGGCTGGGCCATGTCCCTGGCCTGTACTGTGGGCCGGGGGAAGGACAATGGTGGCACATGCCACACGAAGCATGGAGAGGATGAAGTCAGGAGGACACGTGACGTGCTCAGACAAGCGTTTCAAAACCGGTGACCATTCATTACACCACAGCTACTTCGTTATTTTGGTTCCGTTTGGTTTCCGGGGTCCACGGTGGAGGGTACAGGCGAGCCCCCAAGTCCTTGGCCCCAGTTCCCGCACAGTGCACTCTGGGGGATGTGGCCTTGGTTTTGGAGCCCGGCGACTACATCTAAGGACAAGTGTGACCTCAGGTGCATTCATCTCTCTCTGACCCTGACTCTCCATCTTTCCCTCATTCAAAACAACTCCATGAGGTACACACAATTAACACCCCCATTTCGCATATGGGGAAACTGAAGCCTCATGCCCAAGGTCACCTAATCCGGGAAGTGACCTTGATTCAGAAGCCTGTGTTCTTGACCGCTTCACCATGAACACTGACGAACTTGGCTGTGAGCATGGGCATTTTAGATTCTAATGTCTGGATGAGAGAAACGACACCCCGGAAGGCTAATCAAGGTCACACAGCTACCGAGGGTGCAACTGGACTCCAACCCTGTGGCCTCGCCTCCCAATTCCAAAGCCTACCCACCATGGCCGCCTGCCTCACTTAACGTAAGCCGGTGGATACGGCCAGGCCAGGGTGGGGTGGGGTGGGTGGACGTCCCATTAGCTGCTTCACAGCAGGAAGGCTTCTCCCTCATCTTCTCTTTCTCCTGCCCCACCCCCATGGCTGTCCCCAGTGCCCACCCTCGTGGCAGGTGACAATAGGAACGGCGGAGCTCCCCTCTGCCAACCTGAGTTTCGTCTCTCTCGTTCAGACCTCGTGCTATGCGTCATCATTGGGCTCTGTACTGAGTTGCCTCCCACTTGTGGCCAGTCCCGTCTCTTGGCCCCACCACGCAGCTCCCATCAAGCCACTTGGGCAGAGGCCGCCAGTGATCTCGGCGGGTTACACCACAGGGGCGCCCCTCACTGTCCCCGATGGGAACACCACCTGATGGTGAGCACTGCGGGCCAGCGCAGATTAGCATTCAGTGGTTGATCACCACTGAACCCGGGCCCCTGCTGGCCACCAGTGCTCACGCTGGTCGCTGCTGACCACCGTGGGTTGCCTTTGACCGCCAGGGGTCACTGCTTGCCATCGCTGTGGCTGCTGACCGGGTGCGGCACCCACTTCTTGATTTTCTGTCCCGCTCACCTCTTCGCACATCACTCTTTCCCTCCTTAGCTGGCCTTCCTTGATGGGTTATTCTCTGTGCGCTTTGCTGACTTCTCAGCTCATCCTCACATACCCCACTTCTATCCTCATGCTCCTCATCACACTCCCCCGGGAGTGTCTCGTCCACATCGGCTGTCCCCTCTGATGCTGAAGGCCCCACCCCTCCGTCTCTCACAAACTGTGAGGCCTCAGGCAGATCAGTCCCCCCTTGAGCCTGTTTCCTCACCGTAAACAGAGGAAGATGACGTGGTCCTCTCTGAAAGGACTCCTGTGATCGAATAAGGTCACAGAGGTGGCTCTGACCCAAGGCCTGGCACACAGTAGGTGCTCAGTACATGTACGTCTCTTTTCTTTCCATGAGATTCCCAAGCTGAGTCCTTCATGAAACCTTCAGCCAATCCCGCTGTGGGTCCCCAGAGGAAGGAAGGAGGTCCTGTTAGATGGGGCGGTCAGCGGAGGAGGACATCCTGCTGAGGAGGTGACATAGGATGAAGTTGGGAAGG
The DNA here is from genome assembly GCA_004023785.1 of Mungos mungo. NCBI lineage: Eukaryota > Metazoa > Chordata > Mammalia > Carnivora > Herpestidae > Mungos > Mungos mungo. Next base: position 3,270 of record PISW01013559.1, read on the forward strand.
AAGCATGTGGATATCTGCAGGATGAGCCTTCCAGGCAAAGGGAACAGCTAGTGCAAAGGCCCTGTGGTGGGTGTGTGCTTGGAGTGTCCAAGGGGCATCAGGAAGGCCGGTGAGGCTGGGTGGAGTGAGCAGGGGGGATGTGGTGTGACATGGGCGTGGAAGGGTTCGGTGGGCCTGTGGACATTAGCTTTGGGGGATGATGAGATGTGATGGGGCAGGGGATGTCACTCCCTTAGGGGTCAGACTGAATGTGAGTGGGGATGTCCTGACCCAGATCTAACCAGCCAAGGTGCTACTGGACTGTCCATCTACTGCAGAGGGTGTGGGGGACTGTCCAGAGTTGCCCCCGTCTGCTCCCCACACTCTCCCCGGGTACCATCCAGGCCCTGCTGGGAGAGAGAGTCTCACCAGGAGAGACCATCAGTCACACCTATCTGGTTCCTAGAGGAGCCTCAGGGATGTTGGATCCCAGCAACAGCTCCTGGGGAAGAAAAGCCCGGTCCCTGGGAGAGGAATCTGTTCCCCGGTGTGTCGCTCACCAGGAGATGGGTCTTCGAAGGCCGCCCGGTGCTCCTGTCTGCTGCTCCTACAGCCTGTGCTGGTCTCATTTCCCTGCTCACTTTTTCTGACCAGCTTTACTGATCTTTCTGTGCCTGATCCTGGGATGACCACGTGGCATCTGGAAATGATACGCCACACCCACTGCCTTGTCCAGTGGGGACTGTGATGATCACCGTCACCATGTGACACTGGGAGGCGGCTCCAGTTCTGCATGGGTGGGGACCGGGTGGAAGGGGAGTGTTTTCTCCATCAGATCACTGCTCCAGCCACAGCGCCAGGACCTCTGTGCTCCTGAGAGTAGATGAGAACACATAAGGTCTGGAGAAAGTCAGGGGGTTAAAATACCAACAGGAAATTGCATCCTTGAAATTGATACATAGTGCGGAGTCTGGGTGGCTCAGTCTGTTGAGCATCTGACTCTTGATAACAGCTCAGGGTGTGGTCTCGCGGTTTGTGGGATCAAGCCGTGGGTCAGGCTCCAACAGGGCAGAGCCTGCTTGGGATTCTCTCTTTTCCTCTCTGCCCCTCCTCCACCTGCACATGCTCTCCTCTCAAAATAAATAAATAAACTTAAAAAAATATTGATATGTGTCAAAGAGTCACTTTCTCCTCTACTTGGTCTTTACCTGGTTACATGTACATTGATTTAATGTGGGCTCTGATCTAGTATGCGTGATCTCACTGAAGAAGGATCTTCCCAAAGTAAGAAGGTCTGGAGCTGGAAAGGTCTTAAAAGAACGATGGTTGAGGTGTGTGGGGGCTGGGGGGAGCAGAGACTTCACAGAGGAGCGGCACGTGGCTGGAAGGCTGCAGGGGCTTTCCCAGCAGAGAGAAGGGCACTCCAGGCATGGGAACAGCATGTGCAAAGGCACAGGGCCCGGCCTGGTTTTCTAGAGGATCCTGGACCCCTCACTGTGCTCGCAGCAGAAAGTGGAGTGGAGGAGGGGAGGGGGCGGGAGCACAGGTGTTCTTTCCCTTCTTGAGCCTCTCCATTCCAGAACCTTCTTCCCCATCGCTAAGGCTGGGCTCCACCCTCATCACAGAGCTGGGCCGGGTTGCCCAAGTCCACCCGGTCTCCCCACTGACCACTCTGCGTGACTCCGAATGTCTGGTCCTGTGAACCCACATCTGCTCATGTGGTTTTGGTATCAGAAGCAAAGGTGGAAGGGGGGGCGGGGAGGGTGAAGGGGGAAGATAAAAAATGTAAAACACAAAACCAGTCCAGACTGTTTTCATTGAATTTCTAGAAATAAGCCCATTTCTACTTCTCTGTCTCCCTCTCAGTGTTTTACCTGAAACAGCCCACGAGTCTCCTTGAGGAAAAGACAAGCAGTTGAAGGCCTAATTGGGGAGTTCCACCCATTCTTCTGCCTGAAAAAGCCTTCAGGCTGGCTATGGGAGCCCTGCAAGCCAGCACCCAGCTCCCTGACGGCAGCTCCCCCCTAGAGGCGAAGCAGGGCATTTACTGGTGCTGAACATTCAATTAGGGCCGCTGGATGGAGGACCCGCAGGCCACCAGGACGACTCTGCATAGATGATCTGATCGGAGCTGTGGTCCAGCACCCGGCGTCAGGGAGGATGGCAGGGCGCAGGGAGGCCTCCAGCCCCCTGATCGAGGTAGGCTGTGCTCTATGCTCCCTCCAGGTCCCACCCATTGGTCCTGCAGGCCCCCAGGTGATGCCTGGGCTCCCACCATCTCCAAGTTGTGCCTTTACCTTAAATGTTTACTAACCCAGGTTTCCTTTATAAAGCACACGTTTTTCTCTGACCTCAGGAGAACGAATGGAGGCTTTTCTCCCCGCAAGGCGGGGTAAATGAGCACCCAGGAAACCTGGAAATTGAAGGGGGCTGCTGAGAAAGGAAGAAAAGGGGAGCAGGTTTGGGAAGAGCTCTGGAAGAATTGTTACCACCTGGCCACGCCCTCAGGGGAGGAGCTGAGTGGGCCTAGCCCCTTCCCCCTCCCCTTTGACTTCCTAGGCATGGAGGAGGGGGTTTCCAGCACCAGAGAACAGGATTGGGACAAGAAAGGCAGGAAGAATCGTGGGCTTGGTCCCGTTCTCTCCTTGCTCCCTGTGAAGGTGAGTATTTCATATCAGGAAGGAATCTCGTCCAGGCTGGCTGGCCTTCGACACAGCAGCTGGCTGGGTAGAGGCAGGGGCACCTGTCCCCCCTCCCCCACATTACAGGGGAGGTGAACTGGATTAGCTGTAAGTGTCAGCATAGCTATCCGTTTACCAGTGCCTGGCACCAGGCCAAGTTTTCTGCAGCGGCAACTCACTGATTCTGCACAGGAGCCCTATTGGGTGCAAACGATTACCATCCACTTTTAACGAAAAGAAAGGAAACTGAGGCACAGAGAAGGTAAGTGGGTGCCTGAAGACATCGCTGGTGACGGACAGACCCATGAGGAGACATCCAAGCTCCCTGCAAATCCAAACCCTAAAACCCAAGGCTTCTGATCTTGTGTTTTAATTCTACAAATCCAAAATTAATGATGCCGAAACCTAAGGTGTTCCATTTCTCACATCCCATCATTCTGAGACCCTTAGAGTCTCTCATGTGATGCTAAGTCTAAGGATCTAAGACTCTGTTGCTCTTAGATTCTCTGTGTCTAATATTTTATAGGTAACCCCGGGGGTTATTCAAAACCAAACAGCGTGTGGTAGGGAATTTTTTTCCCCTGACTTTTTCTGAAAGAGATCGGTCATCACTCGGTTCCCAAAGGTCCAAGGTGTCCCTCCTTGACCCTGACGCTGGGAGCAGGCAGGGGAAGCCAAAAACTTTGCTGTTTTAGGCCCATTAAGCTGAGATGTTCCCAGGGGGACATGGTCGGAAGTCACTCTGTGACGAGGTAAGGGGCTGACCCAGAAAGCAGGGAGGGGTCTTTACAAGGGTATTTCCCTAGACCTGGGCCATCAAGGACCCCTCCCTCTTGCAGCCTTTGCAAAGCCAGGGGGCGTGGAGAGGCCCTTGGAGGGGAAGGGCTACAAGGGGTGTCCCTGGAGGTTGGCCCTCAGTAAGGGGTCCTCCCCTGCCCCTCCCCTCCCCCTCTGGATCCCTTTCTCCGTCTAGTTTTCCGCCAAGTCAGTATCACTATCTGAGATGATCTTCCTCAGTCCTGTGAATATGTTTATTGCTCCTCCACCTCCTGAAATATCAGCTCCCTGAGGGCAGAGACCAAGACCAGGAGGACCTGAGGCAAGTATTTTTTCTCAGAATGAGTGAAATCTGAATGGCACCAACAGAGTAAGGGTGACAGCATCCTGCCTGCTCCAGCATTCCCCTTACATCTACCCAGCCACCCTGCTACCTGGAGAGCTCTGGGACCTGCTCCCTCCCCAGCCCTGCACCGCCCCCCACCTTGTTCAGTGTCCTCATTGAGGGCACAGGCTCCGAAGACAGATGCCGGGATCAGATCGCCCACCCTGTGTCATCTCCTCTGTAAACTAGAGGTGGCAATAATCCTAAGAGTAGTGAAAGAAGTAAATGTCTAAAGCGTTCAGAATATGCGGGGCAAACAGGAAGCTCTCAGTAAGTGTTAGCTGTGGCTATTAATATACACTGTGATCACGACTGCTATTATACCTTGTCTCTCTAATGCCTACAGAAAGGCCCAAACCTCTTCCCGGTCTGGCACCTCTTTCCAGCTTGAGGGCTCCTGCCATCTCTTAGGTCCCAGAGGACTCCCCTCCTCCTGCCTTTCCTGGCCTCCGTGCCTTCGGGCAGGCTGTTCCCTCTGCCTGGAAGGCCCTTCCATCATCTTCCCCTGGCAAACTCTTACTCTGCCTGGATGACACAGCCCAGATGCCATCTCCCCTCTGAAGCCAGTTCAGGCCTCCCCTCTCCCCCTCCTGGAAGCCACCTGGGTTGCCAGCACCTTCTCTGGGCTCCGCAGTAACTGATAGATTCCAGTAGAGTCTCCAGCATTCAGCACTAGAACTTGCAGGTTTCCCTGTCCTCCCCCCACCCCAGGGACTTCCGCCACTGCCTTCTCATCTCTGTGTCCCTGGTCCCTGAGCCCCACCTGGCACAGCGTGGCTGATCTGAGTGATTACTGAACAAGGCCCGGCGTCAGGTTCTAGGTCCGGAGTGACCCGGCGACTGCCCTTGTCTGAGCCTCGGTCTCCCCATCTGCAATATGGGTGTGCTGGCCCCTGTGGGGCGCACCTCCCAGGAGCACAAGGAACCTGGGCGTCCTCTGGCTGCCCCAGCGCGGGGTGTGAAAGGGAAGAGATTGTCTCATTAATTAGGCTCCTCAGTTCTGGCGCCTGGGCTGTGGGGAGAGGAGCTGAGCTGGTAATGAGGGTTGTCAGGGGAGACGGAGCTGGGGCCGCTGTCGACGCCAGCATCACCCCAGAGCTGCGGACCCCCAGCTGCGGGCGGAGGAGGGGCCCTGGGAAGACGTGGGGGCCGCACTTCCTCCAGGAGCAGAGGAGGGGACCTGTGCCTTCCTCCGGGTGGCGACCCCGCGGCGCTGCCGGCTCCGGCCCCAAGGTGGCGCTGCAGGCTCTCGCAAGGCCCCTCAGCCCTGGGGCCTCGGAGCCTGGGGCTGGGGAGGGGTGTGGAGGGAGCAGAGGGGCGGGGCAGGGAGAGGTGGGGAGGAGGAGCCTAAGGAATGGAGGCGAGGGAGAGAGAAGCTGGGAAAACAGAGGAGGGAAGGAAGAAAATGCCAGGGAGAGGAGAGGAGGGGAGGGGAGGGGAGGGGAGGGGGGAATGGGGCTTCTTCCTGTTCTGGGGCTTGAGGAACCAGACCCTTCTGGAGCTCCCCACCCCTAGGCCTACAGAGCGAGCACTTAGTCCCTTAAGTCCCCTCCATCCCTCCTAGGCTCCCTGGGCACTCAGGATGCACTCACAGCCCAGCTCACCCATCCTCTGTGATCTGACCGCAGTGTGCCCTAGGCCTCCTCTTTCGCCACCTCCCCACCCCTCACTTGCACCCTGATACCCAGGCCCCAGCCCTGCAGAGCTGCTGCGGCTTCCTGGGGGGCCTGGCTCTCCCTCTCTGCCAGACCTTCCCAGGTGCCAGGTTGCAGCTGCCAATACTAACCTTCCCCTCCTGGCTCCCTGCTTCTCCCTCAGGCCTCAGCATGATCACCTCCTCCCAGAGGTCCTCCCTGACACCCCTGTCCAGGGTCGGTCCTTGCCCCAGCTCCCCGGCCCTGCTGCATCTCCCCCATCCCAGCACTGACCACTCTGGGTTGTGATGGATTCCTCTGTGTCCCCAGCCAGACTGGGGGCTCCCCGAGGGCAGGGACATGCCTCTTCCCCTTCGGTGTCCCTGGCACTAGCCTGGGGGCTGAACAGGCAGAGGTAGGCAACAGAAGGTGCCTGTGGGATGCATGAATGATCCGATGAGGGGGCTGAGTACGGGAGCAAAGAAGAGAGACAGGGAGCAGGGGGGAGGGCATAAAGCAGGGGAGAGAAGGATGCAGAGAGAGGCACTGAGGAAGCCAACCCTGGGTATGCGGGGACCCTCGGCACTGCTGGGCGGAGATGTCCCTCCTGGGGTCAGCTGGCTCTGGGCCCCTGTGACCATAGGGGAGTCCCTCTTCATGGTTGGAATCAGGAGGAGCTGAATCTGGTTAGTTGCAGGGAAAGGAGAGTTTCGTCTGAGGACCCTGGTGTCTCCTGTGCCAACTGCAGGGGGAGCAGGGGCTCCAGGAGGGACCTGAGGACACAGGCTCTGCCCTGTCCCTGTCTGCCTTCTCCCATTACAGTTTCCTGTCAACTCGTGGCATCGCCCATGGCCATTACGTTACGCAGACTCGGTTAAGCAACCCACGAATACATTTGAGTCTCTGCCTGTATGTATGTATAGATCTAACACACACACACACACACACACACACACACACTGTTTATGAGAAGGGGGCCTAAATCTTAAAAATTTTGCTAACTGTCTACATAGAGCAACACGGAAGCCAGCAACCCAGCTCTTGGAGGTCAAATCCAGCTCTTGGCCATCTGGCTGCTCTGGGTCGATGCTGCCATGGATACCAGCCTAGCCTTGGTCTCCCATGATGCCTCTAATTTCCAGCAAAGCTCTTCTCTCCATAGAGGCAAGGTGTCACAACTGTGTCCTACTTATTTCAGGTCTCACATTAGACACCACTTCCTCCAGGAAGTCTTCCTGGATTGCCAAGCCCGGCTTAAGTATCTCTTCTATGAGTGTCCACCATCTCCTATACCTTACCCATCATGCACGCAATTGGTATTTCCCTATCTCTCCCCATTGGAGCATGGGTTCCTTCAGGGCAGGGACTGTGGATCCTAGTTGTAGCACCATGGCCTCTTACAGGTGCTTTGTGCTCAGTCAGCATTTGCTGAATGAAGGAGTGTGTCTAGTGACTCACTGATGTCCCCACCTACCTCTGAACCTCCTTTTTGCCCCTACACCAGCCTGCCTCACTGCTCTGACCCTCTGCTTTCAGTCATATGTATCTGTCCTCTGTCCCACCTCTGACTTGCCCAGGGAAGTCACCAAAGGGCCTGGAGACCCTGGAATTACAAACTCACAAACTCCCAGATCCATCATTTACTGGCTCTGTGGCCTTCAGGAAGTTCACCTTACCTGTTTGGGTCTTAGTATTTTTTTTTTAATCTCTAAAAGAGACAGTTTGCCAGCAAAGGCAGAGAAATTTAATAAGCTATTTAATAAGCTCCCTGGCAGAGACAGAAGGGAGTCTGTGCAGAACGGGATATAAAGGGGAGAGAGGGAACTGCAGTTACAGCCACCAAGAGGCAGAAGCTGTCAGCAGGTGCCTGCCACTTAGAAAATGACATCTGGACCTCATTTCTCATGGCAGTGACACAGAGAGGGCCGCGGAAGTGGTTACTGAGCCTGGGTAGGGGCCGGGGGTAGGGCTTCTGGGGGGAGAAGCAGGGTCTGGAGAGCTGCTGTCTGGCTCCAGGGCAAGGAGGCTATGGATGGAATTGAAGAGGGACCATTTCCTGTGAAGAGTAATGGACACTTTCTCTACCTGGTCTTCATTCACCAGCTCAGCCTGGGGACGCAGACCTCCCTCCACTGAAAGGGGTGCCTGAGGCCATTGCAAAGCACCCTGGCCACTGGGCGTTGTGGGGGGGAGGCAGACCCTGGCATTGACATCCAGTCCTCATCACCGCCCACCATTGATGCGACTTGTGGAGCACCGGCTCTTGGGGGGATGCGGTAGGGAGTCTGTTGACCTCTTTCTGCAGACCTGCCTGGGCGGGAGTCATGTCTTCACTTTACAGATGGAGACCTCGGGGCTCACAGCCCTATGCTCTTTCCATCCTCTTGTGTTCCCAGATTCTGTTCCTGCCTCTGTCTGGACCTTGCTAGGTCACCTGGCAAGCCCCCTGACCCCCCTCTGTCTGGACCTTGCTAGGTCACCTGGCAAGCCCCCTGCCCCCCAGGAGGCGGACAGAAAGAGCTGTGAGGCCCCGGGTGGCCCTGACCCTGCCAGGCGCCGCGGCCGCAGAATGTGTGGCCGCCCCTTCACCCCGTCCGCAGGCAGCCGGCAGACTTGGCAGCGCTCATCTTCCCTTCCCTTCTCCGGCCGTGATTTGCTAGTCGGGGTCCTTGGAGAAGCCCCTGAGTAAATATTAATAATGTGCCTTTGTGTACACTGGCTGAGAAAGAGAATGAATCATTTCCTGCTTCCCTCCTGGGCTCAGAATCTTAACTAAAAATATATTGGAGCTTTGGGTTAACTTTGATGGACCTGGTGGATGGGGCTGAGACAGTGCCAGGAAATAGCTGCCCCGTCAGCTGCCTTGGTGCCTAAGAGTCCATCATCCTCCAGCTGTGCCTGGATTTCCCTCTCAGCACGGAGAACACCGGTGCCCGATGGCTTAGGTTCGAGTCCTTTCCGGCTCTGGCAGATCCCACCGGGGTGGCCGTAGCAAGTCTTTCCTTTGCTGCTCTGTCAGGGGGGCCTAGGGTCTGCAGCCCATCCCCCATGGACACGTCTACACGGTGGGCTCACCCCATCAGTCCACGCTGTCCGATCGGTTCTTTCTGCATGGAAGGAGCTCATAAAATGTGGCAGGGAAACATAACTCAAACTCCAGGTTGCCGAGGGGACACGGAGCAAAGGAAGACAGGTGGAAATGACAAGCCAGCCTCCACGCGCCGGTCTGCACTCACCATTTGCAAAGCTTCACCTGGTGTTTCATTTGATCTTTATAAAAAGCCTGGAAACTGCAGCGAGCCGCCCCAGTGCAGAGATGAGGAAACAGACTTGGGAAGGGACCCGCCGAAGGCCCAGGCGCTGATGACAAAAGAGAGGTTTGAGCCAAGACTCCTTCAAGATCTCATCCTTCCCTCACCCCCATGTGGTGCCCGGGCAAGATCCATCGTGGGGGGAGTGGGTCAGGGTGAACGTCATCAAGCGGGGAGCTTCTGCATGATTCTGGAAGGAGAGAAGGAACAGACGTGGAATGGGACCGAGGAAAGACCCGGTATAGGACCCAAGGCAGGGACGCCCTGCAGGTGCATCCAGCTCATGGTTGGGAATGACAGTAGCTATACTTGAGCACCTACTACGTGCCTGGATTCTTCTAGCACCAGAGATGTGTCATCTCATTTAGTCCTCAGATGGCCTGTGAGTAGGCACTAGAGTGGGTGTTCCGTGGCAGAGTTGGGACCAGATCCAGGCCTGCCTGTGTGCAGAGCCCAAAGGCTCAGGTGCCACCCCCCCCCCCCCCCAGATGGAGCTTCTGCTGCTCAAGCTCTCCCTGCTGTGTGCCGGCAGCCCTGTCACTTAACCTCTCTGAGCGTCTATGGTTTTGTGTGTAAAGTAGTGACGATAATCCCTCTTGAGTATGAGGAAGACATTTCAATCATGACGATTCTTTGATTCTTCGGGAAGGTGAAGCACTGGTCTGGAAGGTGCCCTTGGGGATTGAAAGCTGACACTCTGAGGGCCCAGAACCAGCTGGTAGGAAGGTGTCCAGAAGGATCTGCCTGAAACAGGATCAACTCCCTCCTGGGAAGTGGGGGAACGGCAGAGAGAACAGAGCTGCTGAGCTGCATAGTGGGTGTCCCTCCTCCAACCCCACAAATCTGCGACGCTGATAAATTCAAAATGCATGGTGGTGGTGGGTGGTGTTTGGGGGAAGATGAAGGACCAAGCTTTGGGCTGGGCGTGGTCTGGGGAGAGAGGTCCAGGCAGGTGCACAGCCCTAGATCCAGACCTGGGACGGGGCAGGGTCAGAGGCGGCTGGTTCACTGGACCTGCTGGCTGGGCCTGAGCCAGTTACCCCCGGTGCCCCCTGAGAGCACTGGGCCCCTGCTAGCCTCTGGGTGACGCCCACTGGGTCTCATCAGCCCCCAGACATCCCGGAGCACACATTGCTGCTCTTTCAGAGGCCAAGTCCTCTGCTTTCACTCTGGGTTTCACCCACGCCCCTCCGAGCCCCCTGTTCCTCGGTCCCCTGTGAGCTCCATGAAGCTAACACTGTGAGCAACATCTCCCGGATTTAATTCAAAAGGGAACATAAAGGTCCACGTCATCCCCAACTCTCTCCGGCTTTTTAGTCCCCTTCTCCTTGAATGAACTGTCTGCATGGGAGGCTCCTCCCCCCCTTCTGTCATCTCTTGCCCACTACAGCCTGGTCTGTCATGGTCAACGTTATAATAACCCGCACATCCCTATATCTCGTGACCTTGGGCTTCTCCCTGACATTGACCTGAGAGCTCACTCTCTCCTCTGGGAAAGCCATCTCACTCAGGCTTCTATGACTCAGTGCTACTTGCCTGGTTTCCTTTCTACTTCACAGGCCAAGAACTGATGAGGAAAAATTCTAGAACTTTCTAGAAGCCAAAGGTGTCCAGGGATCTAGTTGGCTGCCTCTGGAGGAGGAGGGGGAGAAAGAGAAAGAGGGGGACTGCATGTATGTTGAGCACCTACTGTGTGCTAGGCCTTGTACAAGCACCTACTGTGTGCTAGGCCTTATACAAGGAGTATTAGGTCCCATTGTCTCGAGGGCTAAGATTTTCATCCCCATTTCACGGATTGTGAAACAGAGGCTCGGCGTGTATAAGGGATGACCCAGGATCCCGTATAATGGGGGGATTGTGGATTTAAATAACAATAGCAGTAAAAACCAGTGCCGTTTGTCCAGAATCTGTGGGTGTCCGGCCTGAACATTGTCTTTGGGCTGAGCCTCTCACCACCACCTGGGAAGGAGGCTTCTGTCCGTGTCACATATCTGGCAGGCAGGGAGCTGCACCCCCTGAGGGGAGGGGACTGAGTGAGGGCACATGGAGGCGGAACTGGAGTCTAGGTCTGTCGGAGCCCCCATCTCTGGGGGGGGAGCCAGGAGATGACCCCTCGATGGGGTCACTGCTTCAGGGACCTCATCAGCACCTCAGGGCATGGGGCCCAATGACAGGGAAGACCCCTATCCACGTGAGACCCCAGGAGGCCCCCCCGGAGGGGCACCATTCCCACATATGTCTGGTCGGCAGCCCCTGCCTTTCGTCTCTGGATCTCTGTTTTCAGACTTCATCACAACCCATTGCTGCAAAAACAGTCATTTCTGCTGTGAACCCCACCGAGTGGCCAGGAGCACAGACACAGAAGGAAGGTGGTGTTTTACTTGGCATCGACCCAGCTGGCGCGTGCAGAGCGAGCAGGGAGCTGGGGCCGTTTGGGGAGGGGGTCAGGGGGCCCAGCTAGCCGTTTAGTCTTCCCTGAAACAACTCATCGAGGGGGGGCCCATTTTAACAGAAGAGGAAACGAGTTCAGAGAAGTCAAGCAACTTGTCCAGGTTCGCACAGCGGGTAGACAGGGGAGCAGAGAGGCAAGACCCAGGGCTTTCTGATGGCAAAACCCACACTCTTTCTAGTCCTTGAAATGGGGGTGGGGGTTGGTGGGAGAGGTGCACTTACTGTGAACATTTCCAAGCCCTTCCTAGGAGTCAGGGGCTCTGCCTTTGTGTTTCTAGTCTAATAGGATACACACACACTGTGAAGTCATCACTTCTGTCTCTGCTTTGTAGAAGAAAAGACTGAGGTTCAGAGAGGGGACTCCACCTTTGACCCCAAGCTTTTGGGGAAAAAGGAAGACCCGGGGAAAGGATCTTCTTGTTAGGTCAAGGTCACGGGAATGCAGGCTGTTACCTGCACAGGGGAGGAGGGGCTGGTGAATGGGAAGACAGCCACGGAAAAGAGGTAGTAGCGCTTGCAAGATGGCGGCCTCCTCCGGGATCCTGGCAGCAGAGGCCACACCTGAGTGTTTGCTCGCAGTCTGCTGGCTGGCTGCAAGCGCCGCGGGGCCTTGGCTGGGAGCCCACAGCCCCCTGCCTCCCCACAGGCAGCTGTGGGGACCCAGGGTGTGCTGAATGAGGTGTAGCACGCGACAGATGGGGAGGAAGCCCCAGGATGTAAAACAAAGTCTGGGCAGGAAACGGAGGGGAAATGAGGGGCCCACGTTGTCAGCCGCTGGCTGGAGGGGAAGGTGCTGCGAGTGCGCAGGGCACCATGGGAAGGCAGCCGCAAATGCCGGGTCTTGGTTCAGGGTCATGAATATCAATATAAATGTGGCTCCTGATAAATGTGTCCTAGAAGCAGCTGGGCGACTGTAGCTGGGGGACTGGTGGAGAATCCAAACCGGCAAGGTATGAGCCCGATTCTGCTTTTAACCTGCTGTGCACCCGCAGGGAGCTCACTCAGCCTCTCTTGAGCTTCAGCGTTCTTACCCGAATAGAGGATCAGAGGTACAACCTAGGAGGGCTGAGGCTTTGGCAAAGCCTGTCCCACTCACAGTCTTGTGGTTCTAGAGGCTTCAGGGTCATGGATCTGCTGTCGTGTTATTGTTCTTTTTTCCCCCTAGTTTTTTATTATGGTGACATACAAATACCTTTATAAAGTGTGTGGTTCGGTGGCATGAAGTACAGTGATGCGGTTGTCCAACCATCAGGATCATCCACCTCCAGAACTCTATTAACCCTGCCAACCTGGTTCTGTCCCCATCAAACACTAAGTCCCCATCCCCCCTCCCACCCCCTAGCAGTCGCCATTGTGCTTCTGTCTCTATGAATTGGACTCTTCTAGGTTCCTCATGTAAACGGAACCTTACGGTATTTGTCCTTTTGAGACTGGCTTATTTCACTTAGCACACTGCCGTCAAGGGCCATTCATATTGTAGCAGGTGTCAAAGTGTCTTTCCTTTTGAAGCTTACATAGTATTCCCTTATGTATATATGCCACGTTGTGTTCGTCCCTTCATCCACGGATGGATATTTGTGTTGCTTCTACCTTTTAGCCAGTGTGAATAATACTGGTATGAACATGGGTGCACAGATGTCTCTCCAACACTTTGCCTTCAATTCTTTGGGGTAATGCCCAAAACTGGATTTATTGGATTGTAGGTTTATTCTATTTTTATTTTTTTCAGGAATCATATGGTTTTCTGTAGCAGTGTGTAAGATTCCGGTTTTCCCACATCCTCACCAAGACTAGTTTTCTCCTCTCCCTTCTCCTCCTCCCCCTCCTTCTCCTCTCCCTCTTCCTCCTCCCCTCTGTCTCCTCTCTCTCCTCCTCCTCCCTCTTCCTCCTCCTTCTTTCTCTTCTTTTTCCTCCTCCTCCTTTCCTCCTCCTCCTCCTCCTTCCTCTTCCTCTTCTTCTTCTTCTTCTCTACTCCTTCTCCTCATTCTCCCTCTCCCCCTCCCCTTCTTCTCTTTCTTCTCCTCCTCCTTCTCCTCCTCCTCCTTCTTTTCCTCTTCCTCCTTTTAATAGCAGTCATCCTAATTGGTGTAGGTGGTTTTAATTTGCATCTGCCTAATTTTAGTCATGTCAATGATCTTTTCAAATTCTTATTGGCCCTTTTTATATCTTTTTTTGGAGGATATCTATTCAAGTTCTTTGCCCATTTTACAGTCATGTTGGTTACATATTTTGGATATTAACTCTTTATATATTTCTATATTTTACATAGTAACCCTTTATTGAGTATATTATTTGCAAACATTTTTCCCATTTCATGGACTATCTTTTTATTCTATTGTCTTTGATTCACAGAAATTTAAAATTTTGATGCATATTGCCATGTTTTGAGATTGCTCAGAGGAGCAAAGTGATATTAATCAAATTCCAGTGAGCTCTGCCCAACACAGAACTCCATACCCAATTGCTCACCAGCCCCTCCACTAATGGTGTTCCTTCAGGGAAGGGGCTAGATTCCATGAGATAAAAATATAAAACCTGCCCTGTTTGTGGGGCCTCAATGCATATCAGAGAATAGTGGCAGCTGTGGCTTCAGGCTCAACTGGGACAAATTTGGACAGGTCACAGTCTACCTCTGAGCCTCAGGTTGTTCATCTGAAACATAGAAATAATTCCCACCTTGGGGGAGCCAATGCATGAGTGCAAACTCAGAATCTGGGCCCCATGGGCCTTGCAGTTTCTGTTTGTAGCCATCCACAGGACAGAAGCTGTGGGACCACTGAGAGAAACTGGCCTCTTCCTTGACATATTCTCCAAGAGGGCAAGGGCTTTCTTTCCACACTCCTAACCTTCAGTGGCCTGTGACAGTTGAAGTTTATCCATATCATCCATGTGGTCACGGTCATTGTCCTCATGGTCAAAGAGACTAGCGTTTGTGTTGTCCTCAGCCTCTCTTAAACTTTAACCTCCCCACCCCCCAAATTTTATCTCTGGGATTTGAGGACTGAATCTGTGTTCTCTCTCTTCACATTTCATGTGTAGTCTCCCCCACAGTCCTCAGCTAAGAAGGTTCACTAAATAAACATTGGTGATACAGTGAGGGAGACAAGATTTGTTTTCCAATCCTGGACATGGATAGGAGGGTGGACTCTGAGGGCATCTCTTGCCAGAACAGGAGGGAGTGAAGGAGATCCTGGATACAGGCTCTGTCTTCATCACCATCATCATCATCATCATATCATCATCATCACCACCACCACCACCACCACCACCATCACAATGTTCACCACTATCATCATCATCATCACCATCATCACTACCACCATCAACATCATACCATCACCACCATCACCACCATCATTACCATCATCATCACCATCTCCATCATCACCACTGCCACCATCATCACCACCATCACCATTACCACCATAATCATCACCATTGTCACCATCATCACCATCTCAATCATCACCATTACCACCATAATCATCACCATTGTCACCATCATCACCATCTCCATCATCACCATTACTACCGTAATCATCACCATTGTCACCATCATCACCATTACCATCATCACCACCACTACATCATTATCACTATCACCATCATCATCAACACCACCATTGTATCCATCATTATCATAATTTCCACTGTAATAGAGTTTGACTCCAATTTTTATGTTAAACCCCTGACAGCGTGAGGGTCATTCCTCCTCTTTCCCCCTGTTTGTCTCTCATCTGGACCAACTGATAGGAAGGCCCATGCTCCCTCCTTTGACCCTGGCAAGCAGTGAAAATCAAGAAAACCATGTCCCAGGCACAAAAACTCTCACCCTGGCCTCATCCACACCACAATAAAAAACAGAGCCATTCTCCCCTCTCTACACAATGGACAGCTTGGGTACCTGCCCTGCTCTTTCCAGAAACCTCATTATGTGAGTAACCAATCTTGCCATTGGTTTGTGGGTGTGACATTGTTAGATCCAACATCCAAACCAATCGTGTCTGTGCATGCACATGAGCTTGATCCTGCCCTCCACAGGACAGTCATGAGACCATGACCATTGTCACTGCCACCTTCCTCACCATCATCACCATGGTTTAACCAAGTGTTCTGTGCTGAGCACAGCACTTTGCACGTATCATCTCAGTTCTCATGGCAATCCTATGACATGGGACAGCTTTCATCCCCATTTTGATAAGAAAACAGAGTCATAGAGAGGACAAGTCACTTGCCCAAGGTCACGTGGTAAGTAAGAGGGGGAGCTGGGCTTCACACCTACCTTCCTAACCACTACCCTCTCTGTCTTCATGATGAGAAAGTTCTTCTTTGTGTCTAACTGCTCCCTCTCCTGCTGCAGCGATAGTCCAGCTCCTCCTTCTGCCTTCAGAGGAGTTCATAGGCAGAATCCAGCCAAGGATTCCAGGGCTCCCCTGGGTGACACTTCCCTTCGTCTCTTCTCCTCCAACACTCTCTCCTCAGGCACTCCTTCACTCTTGAGATTTCAGTGATCGCCTTCCTGTTGCTAATTCCCAGACCCTTCACACACAGGACTCTGCCTGCTGCCAGGCCTTCCAACAACGGTCATGTGGATGCCCGCCCTGAGCTCCGGGGCTTTGCTGGCTCATCACTGACGCTTCCAGCAGCCCTGCAAGGTGGGTCTGACACCCCTCCCTCCACTTAGAGATGGGAACCGGGGCCCAGCGAAGGGGACTAGACCCAAGTCAGGGCCACTCACATCTGGGTTCAGAGCCTGCACCCTCCCTGCACCTGCCATCATCTTACCCACTGCCTCTGGGCTCTGTGCCCCTGGATCACTAATGTCACTGAGCACTGGCCCTGGGCACCTGGAAAGGCATGCGGTGGGCTAATGCCCTCAGTCCCCACAGCACCTTCTGGGCGGGACCACCAGGGTCTACAGATGAGGTGTCACCCGGCACTGACCATCAGGTGCCACCTTGGCTGCTGACTCTGCCACATCCAGCTGCCACACTCAGGCCCCAGGATGCACCTGTCACCACAAGCATCCACGGGCCAGGGTGAGTGCCTGCCCCCCAGCTCCGCGTGGTTCTGTGGCCTAGCTGGCTAATCCTTCTCAGCCCTCTGGTCCAGAGGCCGCTGGAGTTTTCCAGTTCTGGGCTCTTGCTCATCCTTCCTCTTTCCAGAAGACGTGGGCCTCTGGCCCCGGGGCGGGGGGCACGAGGGAGGACTCCTGGGGCTGCAGATTGGACATGGTGGGGAAGTGGGAGCCGTGCTTGGGCAGGAAACAGAGAAACGGGAGGGAAATAAACAGTCTGACCTACATATTAACTGGCTGGCACTTGGATAGATTTCCAAGTCCTTGCTGAGACTGCTGGGGTCAGCAGGGAAATGGAGCGGGGTCAGGAGTTTTGCAGGCGGACTGCCCGGCCGCAGATGGCATGCAGGGAGATGCCAAAGTACTTGTTTGGCCCACTCAGCTCCCGGCAGCCCTGTGGGGGCGAGTCCAGGCTTCTGCTGGGAGCAAACGTTTATTGAGTGTCTACTGAGCGCCGTGCCCTGCACGTGCACCAGACACCCAGGGAGGCCAGGCCGGTCCTCGTGGTGTGCACGTGGCTGGGTATTTTCCAGGCCCCCTTCCACCACCCAACTCTTACCAAGTGGACCCCACCTGGGCCTCCCTCTCTCCGTGCTCCTGTGGCGATGTTGATCCTGGGGGCAATGCTGTGTCCTAGAAGGAGCACGGACTTGGGGGAGAAGAGTTCTGTTTCCGGCTCTGTGGTCCATCTGTGTGACCTCAGGCAAGTCACTTCCTCTCTCTGGATCGGAGCTCTCTCATCACCAAATTGAGGGACAGCTGCCTGTGTGTTGGTCCCTGTGTGTCATGCTGACTTCACTCCTCCCTCAGAAAGGAGCCTGGCCATATATGATCCATCATTTCCCTCACCTCCTAACCCAGAGCTGTCAGTTACGACAGGGGGAGGTAACCCCTAAGTGCCTCCTCTCCCCTGCCAGGGACTGGGAATGACCGCAGGCCAGGGGGACAGGCACCCCCGCAGAACAATCTGGTCTACACTGATGTGAATGCTACTGACACACGCGTGAAGCTCAAGCCCGGACTGGGGGCCAGTGCAGAGTGTAGAGGGGGACACGGGTCCCAAAGCCGTCCTGGGGAAGGCAGAGGAGGGGGTCTGGGTGGAAGGCAGAGTGGAACAGGCTCCTAGCCCGTTCACCCTGTAGCCTCCCTCCCCTCTAGTGACTCATGTCACCCACAAGGTTGGTGGCAGTCCGCAGCCTCTGAGGGGCTCCGGGAGGGCACTCATTGAGGGCCTGTGCCGGACATCCCTGGAGGGAGCCCCTTGGGCCTGAAGCCTGTCTAAGCCCTGACCTCTTCCCCATTCGCTACTTTGCTCTCTGAGAAGCAGGAAAAATAGTGCCTCTTCACGGATAAATGCCAATATCGCCACAAAGTAAGTGGCTGTGGCTGCCTTGGAACATGAGTTGCCACCAACCCAGAGAGGCGGGGGCCTTGAGTGACAAACTTCAAGGAGACTTCTGAGTCTGGAGTCTCCAGGCCCTCTTGGTGTCTCCTGAGACCCAGGGACATACGTGCCAGGTGGAGGCAGTCTGGGGGTCTCCCAGGGTGGGGACCAGGAGGAGCTGCATCCTGCCTCTCTGCCTCCTCCTCAGGCTATTGGACAGGTGCGTGGTGTGCCCTGCCACGTGCCAGGCACCAAGCTGGCTGCTGTCAAGAAAGCGGCAGAGGAAACAGCCCCCATCCCTGCAGGCGTGGAAATGATAGTCCATGGCAGTCGTGATCCTAACACAACACAAAACGTGGGCAACTACCGCTGGGATCAGGGCTCCAGAGGAGGGGTCATGGCACTTTGGGGATGCTAAGGAGAGAGAGGGTCAGGTGTCACCCATGGCTTTCTGCCTGCACCCTCCCCTCCATTAGCACCACGACCACCATCACCATTAGTATTATCAGCATTATTGTCCTTGTCCTTGTCACCATTACTGTCTTCATCAGCATTATTGTCATCAGTGCCGTCATCATCATCATCACCAACATGATTACCACTGTCATCATTAGCATTTGTTGTCGTTGTCATCGTGATCGTCATGTTCTTCACCATCAGGTTCATCACCACCATCACCACCACTGTCCTCATTGTCATCACCACCATCATCACCACCACCACCATCCTCATGGTTGTCACCACCACCACCACCACCACCATCTTCATCACCACCATCACATCATCACCATCCTCACCACAGCTCACCCTGCTGGGTGCCAGGTTTGTGCAGTGAAGAGCTTTGGGACAAGACTTCAGTACCCACCTTCCCAACAACCCCAGAGACAGGCACTAGTATTCTTCCCTTGCAAAAGAGGAAAGTCAGCTTGGGAATGTGAGAGACTGTCCCAGGGTCTCCATTAAGAAGTGACGGGCGGGGGCGCCTGGGTGGCCCAGTCAGTTAAGTGCCTGCCTGTTGATCTCAGCTCAGGTCATGATCCCAGGGTTTGCAAGTTTGAGCCCCACTTCGGGGCTCTGCATTGACAGTAGGGGGTCTGCTTGGGATTCTGTCTCTCTCTCTCTGCCCCTCCACTTCTCATTCTCTCTTTCTCTCTTCCCCGCCCCTCATTGAAGTAAATAAACTTAAAGAAAAGAGAAGAAATGATGGACTCAGGTCTCCACACTCCAACACTGATCTCTCTCCCCCTGATGGACCTCCCAGGGCCTCCCTGTGGGGGTCCACGAGGGTCACCACCTCAGGAGGAGCTTTGGGGATGGGGACTCAGGCTGTGGGTTCACAGCCCAGCTCCACCTGGCCTGGCGGAGCCCTGGGGAAGTTTCTCAGGTGGGGCGTGTGGGAGGGTGAACGAGGTGACACTCCACGTGCCCCCAGTCCACTCAGCACTCAGCAAGCACTCAGTTTGGAGTCCTGGCCTGCACTGGGGCCTGGCCTCTGGCTTCACTTCCTGTTTCCTTCCCTGTAAGCAGCCACCCAGTCTAACCACTACTGAGGCTTCATCCCGAACCTTCTCTTGACCTCCACCTTGGATACATCCCAACAGTGACCCTTGGGGCCATCATCCAGATGCCTCTGGTGACCCCAGACGACACCCTCATCCTAGACTCAGACCCGGGGCTTCACCAAGTGGTTCCCCCCATTTACTCCCTCAGCCCCTCAACGGGAGATCAGATGACAGCCGCCTTCTCAGACTCCTCCAGCTCAGCGCTTCCGGCCAGCGTGGTGGGCGGGCCCTTGCTCCTGCCCCCTTCATAAATCACGGCACCATTAATATGAGTCCTTGTCTGTGGTCATAATATTTTACACCCCCCTCTCCTACTGAATGGCTTCTCCTACTTTGAGCAGATAAAAAGGGACATGGCCGAGACAGGGCAGAGAAAATCAATAAGTAATAAAAGTTAACGTCAGAGTAAACGTGTTATCTCAATCACAGAAAGAGCCAAGATGTCTGAGTTATGAGATGAACCTGGCCCAGAGACACACCTGAGGCCCCAGAAGCCCGGGGACGATGCAGCTCGGGGGTGAGGGGGTGGGGAATGGGCCCACTCGCCCACCTGATCCGGGGGCTCTACAGGGGCTCCTCACAAGCCCCGGCGTCGATGGAAGGAACTGGACTCGCATCCTGGAGTGCCTCTTTCAGTGTGTTCCTGGATCTATGCAGCAGGCATTTACTGAGCACCTGCTGTATGCTGAGCCCTGGGATCTGACCATCTGGGTTCACATTTCATCTCTTCCACTTGCCAGCGTGTGTCACGTGGCAGGTGGCTTAACCTCTCTGTGCCTCGGGTTTTCCATTTGCGCAAAGAAGACGTTAATATTTATCTTTTAGGAACGTGGGAAGAATGGAGGGAGCCAGTGCCTACAAACTGCTAAGACTGATGCCTGGCCCACGGTGAGCTCTTCATAAATGTAGCAATTTTCCCATTGTGGAAGGCCCCTCGCTGGACAAGACAGACTCAGTCCTTCCTCTCACGGAGCAGACCTTTAAGGTAGGGACTGTCAATTCTGTTTTAACAGGCGAAGATGCTGCCTTCTGAGGCCTTGCAAAGGTCGGACAGGCTGTCTTACTCAGGTCACCTGGCCCGTCAGCGGCAGAGAAGAGACTCGAGTCTAGAGCCGTCTGCATCCATTACAATTGTGCAAATAACAGAGACCTGGCTGGCAGCGGCGAGAAAAAACAGCAGCATATTTTTTTCACCTGGAATAAGGTCCAGACATGGGGGACGGGCTGGTCCTGGCTCAGCTTTCCGGGATGGCGTACAGGGCGCAGGTGTTCCCTGCTCTACCATCTTCAGTACATGTGGCTTCCTGTCTGGATGTGCAGCCTTGTGTCAGGAAGTGGCTCCTGCAGCGCCAGACATCACGTCTGGACAGCGGGCCGGGGGCTTTGGGCACAAAGGGTAAGAGACGTCTACCAACTGAGTCTGTCCCTTTTCTTCAGGAGAGGAAGTCTTTCCTAGAACACTTATCCGAGAGGGGTTTGCTGCTGCTTCACTGGGCGGGATGGAGGAACTCCGGGACCAATCACTGGCCAGGGAGGTGAGATCCATGGGTGAGTGAGGCCAATCAGAGCCGCTCCCCGAAGGTACGGAGCAGGAGATCCCAGCGCTGCTCGCCACAGCCTGAGCAGGTAGAGGCATCGATGAGCGATGGGTGCGCCAGACGCACAGGGTGACCACTGGAGCACTTTGTGCCCCTGTCCTCTGACAGCCTGATGTTTCCCCCCAACACCCCCAAACTCCTCCAGGGCACTGAAGCCCCTGACCAGGACACACCCGAAGCCAGCTCTGGGAGGTGGAGGCGAGGACAGAGATGCTGGGGACACAGCAGCTGCTCCTCTCCTGGGGCTGAGGCCCCGGTGGGGGTGCTGGGGTGAGAGTGAGGAGAGGGGGGCTCTGGACCCTGCTAATCAGGCTCACCTGAGAGCACATGTGGTCAGGCTGCAGACCGGCTCGATGAGGCAGAGAATCACCAGCCCCACTGGTGACGATGACAGAAGCAAATGGGGCAGAAGAAAAAGCAAGGCTGGGAAAGGACACAGCCCGGGCTTCGAATTCTGGCTGGGCCACTTATGGTACGACAAGGTGGACGTGAAGTTTCACCTCCCTGAGCCTCAGGTTCCCCCTTCTGAAGCGTGTGGGCAGTAATTCAACTTATCTTGTGGTTGGTGCTGAGGATCGTTCCAAACGGTTTACCCCGAGGCCATTCATGCTAGGTGGCTTTGGACCATTCCCTTCCCTTTGCTGGGAGTGTCCAAACGCTTCTGGTGAGCTCCTCTGCATCCTTCAAAACCCAATGCAGCCATCCTCTGTTTTAATGACATTTACTGCTTGTGCCTGTGACATCCGTTCCCCTTCTGAAGAAACAGGATCTTGGCTTTTCCTGGGGAGCACTCTGTCCTCCCAACTCAGTTCTTGTGGTCCTGGTGGGGCCACTCAGCACCCTCAGGCTCTCTTTAAGTACCTTTTATGAGTCAACATGTGTTTTTTAAAAAAAATCTTTATTTTTGAGAGAGAGATAGAGAGAGATAGCACGAGTGGAGGGAGGGGTAGAGAGAGGGGGACGGAGGATCTGAAACAGGCTCTGCACTGACAGCGGAGAGCCTGATGGGGGACTTGAACCCATGAACTGTGAGATCATGACCTGAGCCGAAGTGGGACACTCAACCGACTGAGCCATCCAGGTGCCCAACGAGTCAATGCATTTAATTATCATAAAAAATGATGGTGAACATCAACATTTATTACCACGGAGAGAGGTGCAGCAGGATCTCATGTGGCTGAACCACAGGGATGGGTATTTATGCTGAGGGCTGACGTACCGGTCAGAGCCCTGGCGGGAAGCACGTTTACCCTGGGCGGCTCAGACACAGAGACCTCAATGCCGGGGCTGCCCCTGGAGGTGACGGCGGGGTTAAGGGAGCAAACAGGGAGGGCAGGCACCCCAAGAGAGGTGGCATCTGCAGACGGCCAGACGAGGATGGGGAGCACTGTTCCTGGAGCCCTGTGAGAGCTGGGGCCGTGGAGGGTCCGCCCCTGGGGCTGAGGTTTCAGGGAGGGCACGGGCACTCAGAGACTGTGGCTCAAGGCAGGGACAGAGCAGGGAAGAGAGACCCTGAGCTTCCTCTCCTCCCACCACCCGGACTCCTGGGGGCCTCCCCCTCTGGTCCGAGACCCA
>PISW01013560.1:0-25600 GCA_004023785.1 Mungos mungo
TGAAATCATGACCTGAGCTGAAGTCGGATGCTTCACCGACTGAGCCACTCAGGCCCCCCAACTTTCTGTATTCTTGTTAAATAAGTCTGTCAATGGTCAAGGAATTTAATAAAACTTGCCACAAAGTTGCTTCTATTCATTCACTACCATCTCTGAAACTTACTCATTTTGGGTTTATTGGTTCTAGATGGGAACCAGGTCTTGCTCATTTCCACATGCTACACAGTCCTGTGCGGTGTTCATGATACTAGTACTACTGCTAGTACTACTAGTACTACTTTCTTTTTTTTATGTTTTTTATTTATTTTTGAGAGACATAGAGAGGCAGCGTGAGCAGGAGAAGGTCAGAGAGAGAGGGAGATACAGAATCTGAAGCAGGCTTCAGGCTCTGAGCTGTCAGCACAGAGCCTGATGCAGGGCTCGAACCCACAACATAGTATCATGACCTGAGCCGAAGCCGGACGCTTAACCAACTGAGCCACCCAGGCTCCCGATACTTTCTTATAGTTCAATTGTGCTTACAATAATTAAGAACTTATTTATAGTACCTTATCTAATTTGTCTAAAATCAAATGGTTATGTTTTAAAAGATGTAGAAATAGTCTGAGAAAGGTTAAGCAACCTGCCCAAGGTCATAGGTAGAAAATTGATCCCAGTTTTTATTGTGATAAGATATGGAGGCTCAAAAATTCTACAGACTTTACAGCTCTTGGACATTCACAGTGTACTTGAACATATTAAAGACTTTGAGATTTCCTGGAACACAGAAATATTTAAAATTTTTCCTGCTAAAGTCTTCAAATATATTTAGCCTCTGTCTATTTATCTATCACTTTTATTTCATTATCTCCTTTCTTTCTTTCTTCCTTTCTTCTTTCCTTCCTTCCTTCCTTCCTTCCTTCCTTCCTTCCTTCCTTCCTTCCTTTCTCAGAATCTGAGTTATTCTATAACAGAAGACTAGCTTTTCTATTGGGAATTGTATAAGTGGTAAATATCAAATTCTAATTTTATTCTACTTCTTGAATTTAATATCAGTATTTCATAATGTGAAGTGCATTATGAAAAAATAGCCTCAATTTTCCCATAGCTAAAAAGCAATTCAGTTTACCAGCCTAAATTATTTCCACCCAAGAGTTTTCTATGTGGAGACCTTGTCTTTGTTCCCTTCTTGATACTTTAGGTGAACTGAATCCAGTAATGAAAATTTCCACTTCCTCCTTGTTTCGCTGACTGTCCTAGGGAGTACAGTAGGGATGACAAGTGATTGTGAGAGCCCTCTCCGTGCACTGACTCTGTCGTTTACACACGGTATGGGCCATTCAGCCTTCTCTAATTGTCCCTGTCTCCTCAGTTTTAACGTGTATTCAGAAGGTCTATGGACATAATATTTGCAATTTATTGTCTGGCATCTTTGAAGCTCTCAGATATTTGGCTGAAACTCAGATGATACAATTTGAAAAGGTACACATTGCCTGAAAATAGACTTAAGGGCAAGTGAAAGTCAGTTAATGTGACCTGGTTTTTGTAACGATCAAAACCCATGTTCCATGAGGTAAGAACCACAGAGGACTCCTCTTCTATCACTGAGCAAAGTGTTTCCGAGCCACGAGGTTCCACACAGCAGCTTTCACGGTCTTGTTCCTGGGGCTGTAGATGATGGGGTTGAGCATGGGGGTCACCACCCCATAGAAGAGAGGGATGAGCTTATTTGAAAGGTCCTCTAGGACTACCCCCTTGAAATCCTTGGGCTTCCTGTACATGACAAGTAAGGTCCCATAGAAGATGACCACCACAGTGAGGTGGGCAGAGCAGGTAGAAAAGGCCTTTTTCCTCCCCTCAGTGGAGGGGATCCTCAGGATGGCGGCAATGATGAAGACGTAAGAGACAGAGATGAACCGAACACGGACAGCCAGGAAGATCACATCTGACACCCCCATGCTGATCATATTGATGGTGATGTCCACACAGGCCATCTTAAGTACAGCCAGGATCTCGCAGTCAAGGTGTTTGATGACATTGTTCCCACAGAAGGGCAGCTGAATTGTCAAGGTTGTGTGTACCACAGATGCAGCCCCACTGATTGTCCAGGAGCTGACAACCATGGACACATAGACAGACCTGCTCATGACCACAGGGTACCTTAGGGGGTTACAGATGGCCACATAGTGATCAAACGCCATCATGCCCAGAAGCACACACTCTGTGACTCCCATGGCAAAGGAGAGGAACATCTGCACAGCACAGCCTGAAGGAGATGGTTTTCCTGGGAGTCAGGAAGCCGTCCAGGATGAGAGGGATGGAAGAGGTTGTGTAGCAGATGTCCAGGAAGGAGAGGTTCCCCAGGAAGAAGTACATGGGCGTGTGCAAGCGGGAGTCAAGGATGGTCACCAGGATGAGGACCCCATTGCCCAGCAGGATCACCAGGTACATCAACAAGGTGAGCACAAAGAAGGTCTTCTTTAGCCTTGGGTGGGCAGAGAGTCCCAGGAGAATGAACCCCACCATGGGGGAGGACCAGTTGGCTTTTTCCATGTGAGATGCCTTCTGTCTTCAGCAAAGTACAAAAGCAGCACATCAGGCTTTCTTGAGAAGAGTCTCAAGTCTATTATGCCATCAAGTCTCTGCTACAAGAAGGAGAGCATATGTGTGTAAGAGGAAAGTGGCTGTACGAGGCAGTAGGTAGGAGTGTCCTTAGCTCTTGGATGAGAGAAGGTCAGGGCTGAACACAACAGAACGCACAGTGCACTAGCCCTGAGGAAAAGCCTCAAATATTCCAGCCACCTGTGTGCCAGGGCCTTTTCTGATGTTGCATCCTCATTGCCTATAATAGCAACTGAGACCCTGTGATGTGTCTTCATCTTCTGAGCAGGTTGGTGATAGAGGCAGGACTGGACTGGAGCCCAGGAGAGCTCATCCCCAGTGAAGGAGGACTTTTCCTCTGCTTTATGATCAACAGTTGGACAAGGTTGTAAATTATTTCCTTTTAATATAAATGCACACAAATTTCATTTAATCTGGGCTTTCTTAGATTCTCAGGGTGGAGAATCCCCCAGCTGCTCTCATTCTTAGAAAGGCAAATATTCAAGCATCTGTAAACTTTGATAACTTTGGAAGGAACTGGGTAAAGGCTCAGCCGTGAAGGAGATTATTTCTTCAGTCTGCTCAGCCTCAGCACACAGACTTGACTGTCATCCGAATTGGGATCTGCCTATTTTAATACACATTATTATTAAATGTTCCGTAAGGAGCAGAACTTTATGAAGTTACCACAAGGAATAATTAGAGTGATTGAACCCACTCAGTAGCATGAAAACCATGCAGCTCACTGACCAGTTGTTGCAATTCCTCCTAAGCCTGCTGACTACAGTGATCAGAGCAGGATACATGGCATTGAATTCTAATCCCAGCTCTTTAGAATCTGGGACATTCTTCCCAGGGACGGCTTAGGAGTGTTTTTTCTTTGTCCTTGTGTGTTTATACTTTATTCGTGTGTAATATTCTGGCTCTCTGCCTCCATTCTTATGTTCCACACAGGCAGCTAGCTTATAGGAAGACCCGCCTGCCTTTGTATAGAGCATTTCCAGTCTCCCAGCAATTGCCCGGACTCAATAATTAGAATCCTCATTCATAATATTTCTATAGCTCTTTCTTAAAAGCAATTGTCCATGCGTGTGTGTGTGTGTGTGTGTGTGTGTGTGTGTGTGTGTGTAGGAGTGGGTTGTTGGTAGAATACAAGGGGTTAATATTCACAAACATCTATTCTGTGATATATTCTTTGAAACACCCCACGGAAAAGATACTGTCATTCAAGTATTACAGATAAGAGTAACCAAGGCTTAGAGGAGCTGAAGTGTTGGCACCAAAGTTCGAATGTCAGATAGCTGCCTCTCTCTCCCGCACAGATGTTTAGAAGAGCCTGTCTCTCCAGCAGCGGCTCTGTTTACTCTGATCCCTCTCACTGTCCAGCACACTTGTTTCGGTCATGGGAGGCACATTGTCAGGCAGGGTAGCTCCCACCCTGAATTGAACCTGGAGTGTTTCAGCCTCGGCACTGCTGACATGTGAGACTGGAGAATTCTTTGTTCAGGGGGCGTGGGGGGAAGGTGTCCTGTACATGATCGGATGTTTACCACTATCGTTGACCTCTGCGCACCTGACGGATGTAGCACCTCTTCTTTGAGTTGTAACAACCGAAACTATCTCCAGACATTGCCAAATGTTTCTGGGAGGTGAAGGGGACACAAATGTGCCCAGCAGAGAACCAGTGATCACTCCCAGAGAGGTCTCCCCCGTTATGCAACCATGGGTTTTACTGTGTTTTCTGTGCGAGCCTATGACCCTTTCCCGTCTCTCTCAATATAGCACAGGAGGGCGTTCCCATGTGCTCAGTGCAGGCTCACTCTGAGTGCTCCCTGTGAAATTTTGCCCCAGTTTATCTCCCATTCCTCCCAGTGGCTCTCCCAGTCCCTCAGATAATGATAAGTAAACATTACAGTCAGTGACACAAGCAAAATTCCATAGTGACAAGGATATGCTGTGATTGCAGACACCAAGGACAGTGGCTCTGTTAGAGAAGCCATCCTGCCTACTCCCATCAGCCAGGGCTGTGCACACAGAAGCATCTGCCCATGAACGGTGTGCCATGGGCATGAGTGCTGCACAGGATTTGCCCCATGTGAGAGCTGCAGCCATGGAAGTCCTCGTGCCCAGCATGGAGAAGTGCAGGATGAAAGCTGCTTCACCTGGAATGAACGGAATGGCTAGGAGGATCTTGTGCACTGAGCCCAGAGCTATGGGACCTGCCCTGCCCACGACATGGGTACTCTGGGTGGCTGGAGCGAGTCCCTAGTCCTCAGTTTCCTCATGTACATCATAAAAAGGCTGAACAGGTGCTCCTGTTCCAAGTCTGTCATGGATTGCTTGAGCTGTCCTCATCAGGCAGGGCACCGTCATTGGTAAAGGTGTCTGCCTGTTCCTTTGGGAGTGTGGGATGGTGTGGTGTGGTGTGTGTGTGTGTGTGTGTGTGTGTGTGCATTCTTGGAGGGAAGATCTAAATGCTTTGTCTCCCATCATGATACAGCCAGCAGGGAATACAGCCATATCAGGTTTTGGAGGGGACTCGAGAATGAAGAAAACCGGTAGCTCTGATTCCTACAGCCCCAGCTGGGCAGGAGTCTACCTGGGACAGTGTTGAAGGGAAAGGAAGTTTTTACCTTTGTGGCTGCAGCCCACGGGTATGCCAGCTGGGCTGTCAGGGACCTGGTCTTGCTTGTGGTCTGGCTCCTACTTATCTCTGGAGCCGGCAGGCAGCTGAGGAAGGGAAGGGAACACAGTGTAGTCAAGAGCCCCATACACTGTCCTCTGGCCTCCCTGGAGAGCAGTTTGCCTAGAAAAAGGAAAAGCCTGGCAAACCCACGTAACTCAGCATTTCTACCTCTGGGAAAAAATTCTAATGAATCCATGAGATTGCAGGGCCGGTATCACTCAATAAAGGCATTTGTCACAGCCATATTTGTGAATGAATATAGGAAACACATAACTCTCTACTGATAAATACCCGAGGATGCCGTTTCATATAATGGAATGTCAGACATTAAAGTGACTTTTATAGGGGACCTGGGTGACTCTGTCGGTTGAATGTCTGATTCTTGATTTCCGCTCAGGTTATGATTTGATGACTTGTGGTTTCAAGCTCTACATCAGGCTTTCTGGACAGGACACAGAACCTGCCTGGGATTCCTTACCTCTCTGCCCTCCCCTGCTCACGTGTGCGCTTTCTCTCTCTCTCTCTCCTTCAAAATAAACAAACATAAATGTTAAGTCACATTTATACTTTTTACACTATTATATCATCATACTAGAATGATAAATTAAAAGAGAGAATACAAAATTGTACACATTGCTATGATCTCAGTTAGCAAAACAACTGGTGTGAGTAAAAGTGACTGAAAAGAAATTATAGAAAAATCAAAGGGATTCCTTTTGTACCTTTGCAATAGGGTCAAATATTCTAATACTATGGGCACAAATTGTATTCAGGGGAAAAAATTCTCAGATCAGTAATTCCCCCTTCCCCCTTACCGGCATTTGACATTTCAATTTCTCCTCTATCACCATGTCCAGCTGTGGTCGGGAAGCAGAAGCTGGTCCATGTGACACACGGTCAGGAGGTGAGGAGCAGCCCCGTGCTGCATCCCAGCCCCTGGCTCACTCACCTCACTGCATCTTCTCCTGTGGGCATTTGGTCACCTTGCGTTGTCACAAGAAGAAGGGGGTGGGCTACAGCATAATGAGATACTTGGAGAGAGAGACCACACCCACATATTATGTATTGTGTATTATGTATTATGTGTGTATTATGATGTTGTGTTATAATTGTTCTCTTTTATAATTAATTATTATTAATCTCTCACTGCGTCCTGCTTACAGACACCTCTCCGAGTCTCCTGATCCCAGACACGGTCCTCAGCTCCACACTGTGCCCTGGGCCAGACCCTGATGCCAGAGAAAGACCCAACACTCCCTTGCTGGGTTTCCTTTACCTCTGAGACCCTCTGTCTTCTTCTCCCCCTAAATTCTTATGGGAAGGTTAGCCTCTGCTGGCGTTTCTCTCCCATCCTTCCTCCTAGCTGTGCAGGCTCACCGGGTGCCTCAGGTACAGATGCTTCATGGAGAGCACCTGTCCTCCTGGTCTGAGGCCCAGAAATCCCAGTGGTACATTTCCCCAGCAGTGACAGGAGTCCTTGAGCGGCAGCTGTGAACTCCTAAAGGGATGCTGTTAATCCCAGAAGCAATTTAAAGTTTGGAAAGTCAAATGTGCATGGGGTACAGGCCCTAAGCATACCTGGGGCCTGCAGAGACCCCACCCCGTGTCCCAATTAGAGGTCATGACGGGAACATGGTCAAGTGAAGATGGGCAAGAGCTTTCAGCAGATGTTGGTTTCATCCAGGATTTCCCTGGGGTCTCAGAGAAACCAGTGCTCAAATCGGGAATAGAGTACTTTGTCCCCATGTTGAAGTCCTAGACATCCAGAACGGGGAGGCAGGACTACTGTCTAACAGCAGCAGTAGCAGAATTGGCCGCTTCCTTGGGTGACTCCCATGTGCCAGTTATTTCAATAGACACTTGACAAGCATTAGGTTAACATTTTCTCCACTTCCTCTCCACAACGTGTCATGTCTTACCTTTTGGTCCTAGGCATTCTGACAGGTGTGAGGTAGTATCTCGTAGTGGGTTTAATATGCATTTCCCTGATGAATAGTGATGTTGAGCCTCTTTTCATGTCTCTGTTAGCCATCTGTAGGCCAGCTTTGGAGAAATGTCTAAATAGGTCCTCTGCCTACTTTTAATCAAATTATTTGTGGGTTTTTTTTTTTTGGTGTTGAGTTTTATGTATTCTGTAAAAATTTTTTAAAAATAATTTATTCATCTTTGAGAGACAGAGAGACAGAGCTTGAGCACGGAGAGGCAAAACAGAGGGAGACATAGAATCTGAAGCAGGCTCCTGGTTCTGAGCTCTCAGCACAGAACTCGATGTGGGGCTCAAATCTGCACCCTGGAGATCATGACCTGAGCTGATGTCGGCCCCTTAACCGACTAAGTCACCCAGGCGCTCATATGTTCATTATGTATTTTGAATATTAACCAAATATATTATCAAATATGTTGTTTGCAAATATTTTTCCCATACTGTAGGTTGTCTTTATGTTTAACTGTTGTTTTCCTACACTGTGCAAAAGCCTTCTGGTGTGGTGTAGTTCCAAGAGTTTATTTTTGCTTTTGTTTCCCTTGCGTGAGTGAACATATGCAGCAAAATGTTGCTAAAGCCAATATTAACGAAGTTATAGCCTATGTTTTCTTGAGGAGTTTCATGTCTTTAATACATTTATATTTTATTTTTGTGTATAATAAGACAAAGTGGTCCAGTGTCATTCTTTTGCATGTAGCTCTGCAGTTTTCTCAACATCATTTATTTTTTTTAATGTTTATTTATTTATTTTGAGAGAGTGAGCGTGCGTGAGTGGGCAGGCCAGAGATACAGGGAGACAGAGTGTCCCAAGCAGGCTCCTCTCTGTCATGCAGAGCCCACCGTGGGGCTCGAGCTCACTAACCATGAAATCATGACCTGAGCTGAAGTCGGACGTTTCACTGACTGAGCCACACAGGCCCCCCAACTTTCTGTATTCTTGTTAAATAAGTCTGTCAATGGTCAAGGAATTTAATATTATTGTCCCAAAATTACTTCTATCCATCCACTACCATCTCTGAAACTTACTCATTTTGGGTTTATTGGTTCTAGATGGGAACCAGGTCTTGCTCATTTCCACAAGCTACACAGTCCTGTGCAGCGTTCATGGTACTAGTACTGCTGCTACTCCTACTCCTACTACTAGTACTGCTATCGTGTACTTCTCTTGTGCTTACCATAAATAGCACTTATTTATAGGATCTTATCTAATTTGTCTAAAATCAAGTGATTAGTTTTTAAAATACGAAGTAATAGACTGAGAAAGGGTAAGCAACCTGCCCAAGGTCATAGGGAGAATATCGTTCCAAGTTTTTAATTGTGATGAGATATGGAGGTTCCAAAATGCTACTGATAGTACTGCTCTTGGACATTCACAGTGTTCTTGACCATGTTAAAGACTTTGAGAACTCCTGGAACAAAGCTGTGTCAAATTTTGGTCGGCTAAGGTCCTCAAATATATTTAGCCTCTATTTCTCTATCACCTTTATTTCATAGTCTCTTTCTCTTCCTTCCTTCCTTCCTTCCTTCCTTCCTTCCTTCCTTCCTTCCTTCCTTCCTCTCTCTCTCTCTCTCTCTCTCTCTCTCTCTCTCTCTCTCCTTTCTTTTCAGAATGTGAGTTATTCTCTAATAGAAAACTAGTTTTTCTATTGGGGATTGTGTAAGTGGTAAACATCAAATTCTAACTTTATTCTCCTTCTTGAATTTAACTTAATACCAGTATTTCATAATGCAAGATGTATTAGGACAAAAATAGCCTCAATTATCTCAGATCTAAAAATCAATTCAGAATATCAGCCTAGGTTCTTCTCATTCAAAAACTCTCTATGTGGAGACTTTGTCTTTGTTCCCTTCTTGATATGTCAGGTGAACTGAATCTAGTAATGAAAATTTCTACTCCCTCCTTGTTTCGCTGGCTGTCCTAGGTGGTCCTAGAGGGATGACAAGTGGCTGTGAGAGCCCTCTCCATGCACTGACTCTGACGCTTACACACTGTATGGCCCATTCAGCCTGCTCTAATGGTCCTGTCTCTTCAGTTTTAGCGTATATTCAGAATGTCTTTGGACATAACATAGCAATTAATTGTCTAATGTCTGTTGAAGCTCTCAGATATTTGGCTGAAACTTAGATTATACAATCAGAAAAGTTACACATTCCTTGAAAATGGACTTAAGGGCAAGAGATCATTTTAGCGAATGTGACTTGCCTTTGGAGTGGGAGCTGTAATAATCAAAAGTCCTCTCCTCCACAGAAGTGAGAACTGCAGTGGACCCCTCCTCTTTCACTGGGTGAACTATTTCTGACCCACCAGGTTGCTCACAGCAGCCTTCACGTCCTTGTTCCTGAGGCTGTAGATGATGGGGTTGAGCATGGGGGTCACTACCCCATACAAGAGAGGGATGAGCTTATCTGAAAGGTCCTCTTTGTCTACCCCCAGGGGATCCTTAGATTTGGGCTTCCCATACATGACAAATAAGGTCCCATAGAAGATGACCACCACAGTGAGGTGGGCAGAGCAGGTAGAAAAGGCCTTTTTCCTCCCCTCAGTGGAGGGGATCCTCAGGATGGTAGCAATGATGAAGACATAAGAGACAGAGATGAACAGAACTGGGACCACCAGGAAGATCACATTTGTCACCCCCATGCTGATCATATTGATGGAGATGTCAACACAGGCCAACTTAAGGATAGCCAGGATCTCACAGGTGAAATGGTTGATAACGTTGTCCCCACAGAAGGGCAACTGAATTGTCAAGGATGTGTGTACCACAGAAGCAGCCCCACCGATTGTCCAGGAGCTGACAGCCATGGACACATAGACAGACCTGCTCATGACCACAGGATACCTTAGGGGGTTACAGATGGCCACATAGCGATCAAACGCCATCATGCCCAGAAGCACACATTCTGTCCCTGCCATGGCAAAGGAGAGGAACATCTGCACAGCACAGCCTGAAAAGGAGATGGTTTTCCTGGGAGTCAGGAAGCTGTCCAGGATGAGGGGGACAGAAGAGGTTGTGTAGCAGATGTCCAGGAAGGAGAGGTTCCCCAGGAAGAAGTACATGGGCGTGTGCAGGCGGGAGTCAAGGATGGTCACCAGGATGAGGACCCCATTGCCCAGCAGGATCACCAGGTACATCAACAGGATGAGCACAAAGAAGGTCTTCTCTAGCCTTGGGTGGCCAGAGAGTCCCAGGAGAATGAACCCCACCACGGGGGAGGACCAGTTGGCTTTTTCCATGTCAGATGCCTTCTGTCCTCAGCAAAGTACAAAAGCAGCACATCAGGCTACCTGGGAAGAGTCTCTGGTCTAGTATGCCATCAAGTCTCTGCTACAGAAAGGAGAGCATATATGTGTAAGAGGAAAGTGGCTGTAAGAGACAGTAGGTAGGAGTGTCTTTAGCTCTTGGATGAGAGAAGGTCAGGGCTGGAACACAACAGAACGCACATGCTCTAGCACTGAGGAAAAGTCTCAAATATCCCAGCCACCTTGTGCCAGGGCCTTTTCTGATGTTGGATCCTCATTGCCAATAAAAGCAACTGAGACCCCAAACGTGGAAGTGACCTGTCTTCATCTTCTGAGCAGGTTGGCGATAGAGACAGGACTGGAGCCCAGGGGAGCTCATCCACAGTGAAGGAGGACTTTTCCTCTGCTTTTTGATCAGGGTGGAAAAGGCTTTAAATTATTTCCTTTTAATATAAATGCACACAAATTTCATTTAATCTGGACTTTCTTAGATTCTCAGGGAGGAGAATCCCCCAGCCTGTCTCATTCTTAAAACTAGCAAGTTTTCAAGCATCTGTAAATTTAAAAACCTTTGAAGGAACCTGTATGCAAGTGTTAACCCCCATGCAGACAGAATGAAACCTAGGTAAAGGCTCTGCCGTGATGGGGATGACTTCTTCAGTCTGCCCAGCCTCAGCACTCAGACATGACTGTTGTTGAATTGGGATCTACCTATTTTAATACACATTATTATTAAATTTTCATAAGGGGCAGAACTTTATGAAGTCACCAAAGAATTAACTGTAGTGATTGAACCCACATAATAGCATGAAAACCATCCAGCTCCCTGACCAGTTAATATAATTCTTCCTAAGGATTCTAAGGATAGTAATCAGATAGAGGATATATGCGCTAACCAGGGGGAGCGGGATAAGGAATGTTTTTTCTTTGTCCTTGTATGTGTGTACTTTATTTTCCATAATACTCTGGTGCTCGGCCTCCATTCTTGTGTTCCACACAAGCAGGTAGATAATAGGACGACCTGCCTGCCTTTGTATAGAGGATTTCCAGTCTCCCAGCTGCAATTGCCCAGACTCAATATTCAGCATCCTCATTCTTGATATTTCTGTACCTCTTTCTTAAAAGCAATGGTGCATGTGTGTGTGTGTGTGTGTGTGTGTGCGTGTGTGTGTGTGTATAGGAGTGGGTTGTTGGTAGAACACAAGGCGTTAATAATCACAAACATCTATTCTGTGATAATTCTTTGAAACACCCCATGGAAAAGATACCGTCATTCAAGTATTATAGGTAAGTGTAACCAAGGCTCAGAGGAGCCAAAGCATTGGCACCTAAGACTGAATGTCAGATAGCTGCCTCTCTCTCCTGCACAGATGTTTAGAAGAGCCTGTCCCTCCAGCAGCAGCTCTGTGTACTCTCTGATCCGTCTCACTGTCCAGCACACTTGCTTCAGTCATGGGAGGAGTGTGTCAGATACATTGTCAGACGGGGTTGCTCCCATCTGAATTGAAGCCAGACTCTCTCAGCTTGGGCACTGTCGCATGTGGGACTGGTTCCTGGGATGGGGAAGCTGTCCTGTACATGATAGGACGTTTACCACCATCTCTGACCTCGGTGCACCTGATACCCATAGCACTCCCTCTTTGAGTTGCAACAACTAAAACTGTCTCCAGTCATTGCCAAATGTTTCTGGAAGTTGATGGGGGTACAAATATGCCCAGCAGAGGACCAATGATCCCACCCAGAGAGGTCCCCCCTGTTATGGAATCAAGGGTTTCATGGTTTTCTGTGTAAGTCTGTGACCCTTCCCGTCTCTCTCAATATAGCCAGGAGGGCGTTCCCATGTGCTCAGTGCAGGCTCACTCTGGGTGCTCCACCGTGAAATTCTGTCCTGCTTAATTCCCATTCCTCCTAGTGGTTCTCCCAGACCCTCCAGATAATGAAAAGTAAACATTACACTCATGTCACAGTGGAATTCCGTAGTGACAAGGATATGTTGTGATTGCTGTTGCCAGGGACAGTGGCTCTATTCGGAAGCCATCCTGTCTACTCCCATCAGCCAGGACTGTGCACACAGAAGTATATGTCCATGAACGATGTGCCATGGGGATTAATGCTTCATGGGAATTGCCCCGTGTGAGAGCTACAGCCATAGAAGTCCTAGTGCCCGGCATGAAAAAGTGCTGGATGAAAGCTGCTTCAACTGGAATGAAAGGAATGTCTAGGAAGATCTTGTGCACTGAGCCCAGAGCTATGTGCCCTGCTTGTGCGAGTGACATGGGTGTTCTGTCTGGGTGGCTTGAGTGAGTCACTGGGCCTCAGTTTCCCCATGTGCATCCCAAGTCTGTCATGGATTGCTTGAGCTGTCCTCATGAGGCAGGGTGCAGTCTTAGGTGTAGGTGACTGCATGTACCTCTGGGAGTGTGGTATGGTGTGGGTGTGTATGGGGGGGGCTGCACGTGCTGCACACATGCTCACACAGTCATAAAGGTGAGATCTGAATGCTTTGCCTCCCATCA
Organism: Mungos mungo; assembly: GCA_004023785.1. Classification (NCBI taxonomy): domain Eukaryota; kingdom Metazoa; phylum Chordata; class Mammalia; order Carnivora; family Herpestidae; genus Mungos; species Mungos mungo. The sequence continues at coordinate 13,011 of PISW01013560.1, forward strand.
TGATATGGGCAGCATGGGATAGGCCATTTCAGGCTTTGGAGGACACTCGAAATGGATGAAAACTGGAACACTGATACCTACAGCCCCAACTGGGTAGGAGTCTGCCTCAGGCAGTGAGGAAGGAAAGGGAAGTTTTTACCTTTGTGCCTGCAGCCTGCAGGTGTGGCACCTCTGCCCTCTGGGTCTGGTCTTGCTTGTGGTCTGGCCCCTACTTATCTCTGGAGCCGGCAGGCAGCTGAGGAAGGGAAGGGACACAGTGTAGTTAAGAGCCCTAAACACTGTCCTCTGGCCTCCCTGGAGAGCAGTTTGCCTAGAAAAAGGAAAACCCTGGCAAGTCCACATAACTCAGCATTTCTACCTCTGGGAAAAAATTCTAATGAATCGATGAGATTGGGGGGCTGGAAGCACTCAATAAAGACATTTATCACAGCCTTATTTGTGAATGAATATAGGAAACAAAATAAGTGCCTATTTGATAAATACCCGAGGATGCCGGTTCATATAATGGAAGGTTAGACATTAAAATTACTGTTGGAGGGAACCTGAGTGAGTCCTTTGGTTGAGTGTCTGACTCTTGATTTTCAGCTCAGGTCATGATCTCATGGTTTGTGGGTTCATGCCCACATCAGGCTTTGTGGCGACAGGACGCAGAACCTGCCTGGGATTCCTCACCTCTCTGCCCTCCCTGCTCACATGTGTGCTTTCTCTCTCTCTCTCTCTCTCTCTCCTTCAAAATAAATAAATAAACATAAATGTTAAGTCACATTTATAATTTTTACACTATTATATCATCATACTAAAATGATAAATTAAAAGAGAGAATACAAAATTGGACATATTGCTGTAATCTCAGTTAGCAACACAATAGGTATGAATAAAGGTGACTGAAAAATTATTGAAAAATCAAAGGGATTCCTTTTGTAGCTTTGCAATAGTATCAACTATTCTAATATTATGGGCACAAACTGTATTCAGGGGAAGAAATTCTCAGAACAGTAATTTCCCCCTCCCCCTTACCGGCATTTTGCTTTCTGACATTTCAATTCCTTCCCCATCACCACCTCCAGCTGTGGTCGGGAAGCAGAAGATGGTCCATGTGACACACGGTCAGGAGGTGAGGAGCAGCCCCGTGCTGCATCCCAGCCCCTGGCTCACTCACCTCACTGCGTCTCCTCCTGTGGGCATTCGATCACCTCGTGTTGTCACAAGAAGAAGGGGGTGGGCTACAGCATAATGAGATACTTGGAGAGAGAGACCACACCCACATAGCTTGTATTATGATCTGTTGTTATGATTGTTCTCTTTTATAATTGATTATTGTTAATCCTTCACTGCATCCTGCTTACAGACACCTCTTCGAGTCTCTTAATCCCAGACACAGTCCTCAGCTCCACACTGTGCCCTGGGCCAGACCCTAATGCCAGAGAAACACCTCAGACACTTCCTTGTTGGGCTTCCTTTACCTCTGAGACCCTCTGTCTTCTTCTCCCCCCTAAATCCTTATGGGAAGGTTAGCCTCTGCTGGCGTTTCTCTCCCATCCTTCCTCCTAGCTGTGCAGGCTCACCCGGTGCCTCAGGTACAGACGCTTCATAGAGAGCACCTGTCCTCCTGGTCTGAGGCCCAGAAATCCCAGTGGTACATTTTCCCAGGAGAGACAGGAGTCCTTGAGCATCAGCTGTGAACTCCTAAAGGGACCCTGTTAGTCCCAGAAGCAATTTAAAGTTTGGGAAGTCAAATGTGCCAGGGGTACAGGCCCTAAGCTTACCTGGGGCCTCCAGGGACACCACCCCCTGTCCCAATTAGAGGTCATGACGGGGACATGGTCAGGTGGAGATGGGGAAGAGCATTCAGCAGATGCCGGCTTCCTCCGGAGCTTTCCCTGGGGTCTTAGAGAAGCCAGCACTCGATTTGGGGACAGAGTTCTTTGTCCCCATGTTGAATTCATAAACATCCAGAACAGGGAGGCAGGACAAATGTCTAACAGCAGCAGCAGCAGCAGGAGAATTGGCTGCATTCGTTGAGCGGCTCCCATGTGCCAGTCACTGAAATGGACACTTTACAAGCATTAGGTTTAACATTTTCTCCACTTCCTCTCCACAAGGTGTCATTTCTTGCCTTTTTGATCCTAGGCATTCTGACAGGCATGAGGTGGTATCTCATGGTGGGTTAATATGCGTTTCCATGAATAGTGATATTGAGCCTCTTTTCATGTTTCTGTTAGCCATCTGTAGGCCAACTTTGGAGAAATGTCTATTTAGGTCCTCTGCCTACTTTTATTCAAATAATTTTTGGTTTGGTTTTTTTTTTTTTTTTTTGCACTTTATTCACTTTTGAGAGACAGAGAGACAGAGCTTGAGCAGGGTAGGGGCAGAGACAGAGGGAGACACAGAATCTGAAGCAGGCTCCAGGCTCTGAGCTGTCAGCAGAGACTGATGCGGGGCTCAAAACCACACCCTGGAGATCATGACCTGAGCCGATGTCGGGAACTCGGATGCTTAACCCACTGAGCCCCCAGATGCCCCCCTATGTATTTTTTATATATTTTGAATATTAACTGAATATATTATCAAATATATTGTTTCCAAATATTTTCTCCCATACAGTAGGTTGCCTTTATGTTTAGCTGATATTTTCCTACACTGTGCAAAAGTTTTTTAGTGTGGTGTAGTTCCAAGAGTTTATTTTTGCTTTTGTTTCCCTTGGGTGTGTACTCAAATCCAGCAAAATGTTGCTAAAGCAAATATTCATGAAGCTGTAGCCTATGTTTTCTTGGGGAGTGTTATGGTTTCATGTCTTTAATTCATTTTTATTTTATTTTGTGTATGATAAAAAAACATGGTCCAATGTCATTGTTTTGCATGTAGCTCTGCAGTTTTGTCAACACCACTTCCTTTTTAATGTTTATTTATTTATTTTGAGGGAGTGAGCGTGCGTGAGTGGGCAGGACAGAGATACAGGGAGAGAGAGTGTCCCAAGCAGGCTCCTCTCTGTCAGTGCAGAGCCCACCGTGGGGCTCGATCTCTCTAAATGTGAAATCATGACCTGAGCTGAAGTCGGATGCTTCACCGACTGAGCCACTCAGGCCCCCCAACTTTCTGTATTCTTGTTAAATACGTCTGTCAATGGTCATGGATTTCAATATAACTTGTCCCAAAACTGCTTCTATCCATTACTACCATCTCTGAATCTCATTCATTTTGGGTTTTTTGGTTCCAATTTTTTTTTGTTCTTTTTTTTTTTTTTTGAGAGACAGAGAGAGACATTGGGAACAGGGGAGGGTCAGAGAGAAAGGGAGACACAGAATCCGAAGCAGGCTCCAGGCTCTGACCTAACTGTGAGCACAGAGCCCGATGCGGGGCTTGAGCCACGAGCGTGAATCATGATCTGAACCTAAGCGGGACGCTTAACTAACGGAGCTACCCAGACACCCTGGGTGTATTGGTTCTAGATAGGAACCAGGTCTTGCTCGTTTCCACATGATACACAGTCCTGTGCAGCGTTCATGATACTAGTACTACTGCTACTACTACTAGTACTACTTTCATGTAGTTCTCTTGTATTAACATAAATAAGCACTTATGTATAGGATCTTATCTGATTTGTCCTAAATCAAGTAGTTGGGTTTTAAAATATGAAGTAATAGACTGAGAAAGGGTAAGCAACCTGCCCAAGGTCAGAGGTAAGAAAACACCTCCCAGTTTTTATTGTGATGAGATATAAAAATCGAAAATGCTAAGATTTTACATCTCTTGGGCTATTCCAATGTACTTGAACATATTAAAGACTCTGAGAACTCCTAGAACAAAGAAATATGTCAAATTTTAGCCTGCTAAAGTCCTCATGTATATTTAGCCTCTGTCTATTTATCTATCACCTTTGATTCATTCACTCCTTTTTCCCCTCTCTCTTCCTTTCCTTTATTTTTTAGAATCAGACTCATTCAATAACAGAAAACTAGCTTTTCCACTGGATATTGTATAAATGGTAAACATCAAATTCGAACTTTATTCTCCTTCTTGAATTTAATTTAATACCAGTATTTCATAATGTGAGGGAATTGAGAAAAAAATAGCCTCAATTATCTCATTGCTAGAAAGCAATTCAGTATATCAGCCAAGATTCTTCCCAACCAAAGGTCTCTTTATGTGGAGACCTTGTCTTTGTTCCCTTCTTGATATGTCAGGTGAACTGAATCTAGTAATGAAAATTTCCACTCCCTCCTTGTTTCGCTGGCTCCTAGGGAGTCCAGTAGGGACGACAAGTGGCCGTGAGAGCCCTCTCCATGCACTGACTGTAGCTTACACACTGTATGGGCCACTCTGCCTGCTCTAGTGGTCCTGTCTCCTCAGGTTTAACGTGTATTCAGAAGGTCTATGGACATAATATTTGCAATTTATTGTCTGGCATCTTTGAAGCTCTCAGATATTTGGCTGAAATTCAGATGATACAATCTGAAAAGTTACACATTACCTGAAAATGGACTTAAGGGTCAGATCATATCAGCAAATGTGACTTGCCTTTGGAGTGGGAGCTGTAATAATCAAAAGGCCTCTCTTCCACAGAAGTGAGAAGTGCAGCAGACCCCTCCTCTATCACTGGGTGAACTATTTTTGAGCCACCAGGTTGCTCACAGCAGCCTTCACGTCCTTGTTCCTGAGGCTGTAGATGATGGGGTTGAGCATAGGAGTCACCACCCCATAGAAGATAGAGATTAGCTTGTCTGAAAGGTCCTCTTTGTCTTCCCCCTGGGGATCCTTAGACTTGGGCTTCCCATATATGACAAATAAGGTCCCATAGAAGATGACCACCACAGTGAGGTGGGCAGAGCAGGTAGAAAAGGTCTTTTTCCTCCCCTCAGTGGAGGGGATCCTCAGGATGGTAGCAATGATGAAGACATAAGAGACAGAGATGAATAGAACTGGAACCACCAGGAAGATCATATCTGACACCCCCATACTGACCACATTGATGGAGATGTCAACACAGGCCAACTTCAGAACAGCCAGGATCTCACAGGTGAAGTGGTTGATGACATTGTCCCCACAGAAGGGTAACTGTACTGCAAGAGAGATCTGCACCAAAGAGTTGGCTGCACCAGCCACCCAGGAGCTGACAGCCATGGGAACATAGACAGACCTGCTCATGACCACAGGGTACCTAAGGGTGTTACAGATGGCCACATAGCGATCAAACGCCATCATGCCCAGAAGCACACACTCCGTCCCTGCCATGGCAAAGGAGAGGAACATCTGCACAGCACAGCCTGAGAAGGAGATGGTTTTCCTGGGAGTCAGGAAGCTCTCTAGGACAAGAGGGACTGAAGATGTTGTGTAGCAGATGTCCAGGAAGGAGAGGTTCCCCAGGAAGAAGTACATGGGCGTGTGCAGGCGGGAGTCAAGGATGGTCACCAGGATGAGGACCCCATTGCCCAGCAGGATCACCAGGTACATCAACAAGATGAGCACAAAGAAGGTCTTCTCCAGCCTTGGGTGGCCAGAGAGTCCCAGGAGGATGAACCCCACCACGGGGGAGGACCAGTTGGCTTTTTCTATGTCAGATGCCTTCTGTCTTCAGCAAAGTACAAAAGAGCACATCAGGCTCTCTTGAGAAGAGTCTCTGGTCTAGTATGTCATCAAGTCTCTGCTACGAATAGGACAGCATATGTGTGTAAGAGGAAAGTGGCTGTACGAGGCAGTAGGTAGGAGTGTCCTTAGCTCTTGGATGAGAGAAGGTCAGGGCTGAACACAACAGAACACACAGTGCACTAGCCCTGAGGAAAAGCCTCAAATATTCCAGCCACCTGTGTGCCAGGGCCTTTTCTGATGTTGCATCATCATTGCCTATAAAAGCAACTGAGACCCCGAGATGGGGAGTGACCTGTTTTAGTCTTCTGAGCAGGTTGGTGATAGAGACAGGACTGGAACCCAGGAGAGCTCATCCCCAATGAAGGAGGACTTTTCCTCTGCTTTATGGTCAACAGCTGGAAAAGGCTGTAAATTATTTCTTTTTTATGTAAGTGCATACAAATTTGATTTAATTATTTGGGCTTTCTTAGATTCTTAGGGAGGAGAGTCTCCAAGCTGTTCCCATTCTTAGAACTAGCAAATTTTCAAGCATCTGTAAGCTTTGATAACATTAGAAGGAATTTTACGCAAGTGTTAACCCCCATGAACTCTGACTAAAGCCTAGGTAAAAGTTCAGCCGCGATGGAGATTATTTCTTCAGTCTTCCCAGTCTCTACAACACAGACTTGACTGTCGTAGGAATTGGGTTCTCCCTATTTTCATACACAGTATTATTAAATGTTCTGTAAGGGGCAGAACTTTATGAAGTCACCACAGGAATAATTAGAGTGATTGAACCCATTCAATAGCATGAAAACCATGCAACACACTGACCAGTTAATGCAATTCTTCCTAAGCCTGCTGACTACAGTGATCAGACAGCAGGATATATGGCATTGAATTCTAATCCCAGCTCTTTAGAATCTGGTGACATTCTTCCCAGGGATGGCTTAGAAGTGTTTTTTCTTTGTCCTTGTGTGTTTATACTTTATTTGTGTGTAATATTCTGGCTCTCTGCCTCCATTCTTATGTTCCACACAAGCAGCTAGCTTATAGGAAGACCTGCCTGCCTTTGTATACAGGATTTCCCGGTTCTCACCTGCAATTGCCAGACTCTATTTTCAGAATTCTCATGCATAATATTTCTATAGCTCTTTCTTAATTTCAGTGGTTCATGTGTATATGTGTACGTGTGTGAGGATGGTAGTGTGTGTATGTGTGTGTGTGTGTGTGTGTGTGTGTGTGTGTATGGGTGCAGGAGTGGGTTGATGGTAGAATACTTGGGTTTAATATTCCAAACATCTATTCTGGGGTATATTCCTTGAAACACCCCATTAAAGATACTATCATTCAATATTATATGTAAGAGTAACCAAGGCTCAGAGGAGCCAAAGCTTTGGCACCTAAGATTGAAAGTCAGATAGCTGCCTCTCTCTCCTGCACAGAGGTTTAGAAGAGCTTGTCCCTCCAGCAGCAGCTCTGTGTACTCTCTGATCCATCTCACTGTCCAGCACACTTGTTTCAGTCATGGGAGGAGTATGTCAGATACATTGTCAGACGGGGTAGCTCACATCCGAATTGAACTTGGACTGTCTCAGGCTGGGCACTGTTGACATGGAAAACTGGAGAATTCTTTGTTTGTGGGGTGGGGAAGCTGTCCTCTACATGATCGGATGCTTACCAGCGTCCCTGACCTCTGTGCACCTGATGCTCATAGTACCACCTCTTTGAGTTGTAACAACCGAAACTATCTCCAGACATTGGCAAATGTTTCTGGGAGGTGAAGGGGACACAAATGTGCCCAGCAGAGAACCAGTGATCCCTCCCAGAGAGGTCTCCCCCGTTACGCAACCATGGGTTTCACTGTGTTTTCTGTGTGAGTCTATGACCCTTTCCCATCTCTCTCAATATAGCACAGGCGGGCGTTCCCATGTGCTCGGTGCAGGCCCACTCTGGGTGCTCCACCATGGTTCTATACCAGCTTTTCTCCCATTCCTCCCATCACCTCTCCTAGACAGTCTAGATGATGAAAAGTAAACATTACAGTCAGTGACACAAGCAAGAATCCATAGTGACAAGGATATGCTGTGATTGCAGACGCCAAGGACAGTGGCTCTGTTAGAGAAGCCATCCTGCCTACTCCCATCAGCCAGGGCTGTGCACACAGAAATGTTTGCCCATGAACGGTGTGCCGAGGGCATGAGTGCTGCACAGGGTTTGCTCCATGTGAGAGCTGCAGCCATGGAAGTCCTAGTGCCCAGCATGGAGAAGTGCAGGATGAAAGCTGCTTCACCTGGAATGAACAGAATGGCTAGGAGGATCTTGTGCACTGAGCCCAGAGCTATGGGACCTGCCCTGCCCACGACATGGGTACTCTAGGTGGCTGGAACGAGTCCCTAGGCCTCAGTTTCCTCATGTGCATCATTAAAAGGCTGAACAGGTGCTCCCCAGAGCATTCCAAGTCTGTCATTGATTGCTTGAGCTGTCCTCATCAGGCAGGGTGGAGTCTTTGGTGAAGGTGACTTCCTGCTCCTTTGGGAGTTGGTGTGGTGGTAGTGGTGGTGGTGGTGGTGGTGGTGGTGGTAGGGTGTGTGTGTGTGTGTGTGTGTGTGTGTGTGTGTGTTTGCATTCTTGAAGTGGAGATCTGAATGCTAGGTCTCCCATCATGATATGGCCAGCAGAGAATAAGGCCATTTCAGGCTTCAGAGGAGACTCGAAGTGGATGAAAACCTGCAGCGCTGACACCTACAGCCCCAACTGGGTAGGAGTCTGCCTCAGGCAGTGAGGAAGGAAAGGGAAGTTTTTACCTTTGTGCCTGCAGCCTGCAGGTGTGGCGCCTCTGCCCTCTGGGTCTGGTCTTGCTTGTGGTCTGGCCCCTACTTATCTCTGAAGCAGACAGGCAGCTGAGGAAGGGAAGGGACACAGTGCAGTCAAGAGCCCCATACACTGTCCGCTGGCCTCCCTGGAAGGCAGTTTGCCTAGAAAAAGGAAAAACCTGGCAAGTCCACATAACTCAGCATTTCTACCTTTGGGAAAAAATTCTAATGAATACATGCGGTTGGGGGGCTGGAATCGTTCAATAAAGGCATTTGTCACAGCCATATTTGTGAATGAATATAAGAAACAAAATAACGGTCTACTGATAAATACCCAAGGATGCTGTTTCATATAATGGAATGTTCGACATTAAAGTGACTTTTATAGGGGACCTGGGTGACTCGGTCAGTTGAGTGTCTGACTCTTGATTTTCAGCTCAGGTCATGATCTCATGGTTTGTGGGTTTAAGCCTCACATCAGACTTTGTGGCAACAGAACGCAGAACCTGCCTGGGATTCCTCATCTCTCTGCCCTCCCTGCTCATATGTATGCTTTCTCTCTCTCTCTCTCTCCATCAAAATAAATAAATAAACCAAAATTTTAAGTCACATTTCTCATTTTTACACTATTATATCATAATACTAGTATGATAAATTAAAGAGAGGATACAAAATGTACACATTGCTCTGATCTGTTAGTAAAACAATCATTGTGAGCAATGTGACTAAAAAGAAATTATAGAAAATTCAAAAGATTCCTTTTGTACCTTTGCAATGGTATCAACTATTCTAATACTATGGGTACAAATTATATTCAGGGAAAAAAATTCTCAGAGCAGTACTTCCCCCCCTCCTGAGCAGTATTTTGCTTTCTGACATTTCAATTCCTTCCTCACCACCACCTCCAGCTGTGGTCAGAAAGCAGAAGGTGGTCTTTCTGACAGATTGTCAGGAGGTGAATAGCCCCGTGCTGCATCCCAACCCCTGGCTCACTCACCTCACTGCATCTCATCCTGTGGGCATAGGATCACCCTGTGTCGTCACAAGTAGAAGGGGGTGGGCTACAGCATAATGAGATACTTGGAGAGAGAGACCACACCCACATAGCTTGTATTATGATCTGTTGTTATGATTGTTCTCTTTTATAATTGATTATGTTAATCTCTCACTGCATCCTGCTTACAGACACCTCTTCGAGTCTCTTAAATCCCAGACACAGTCCTCAGCTCCACACTGTGCCCTGGGCCAGACCCTGATGCCAGAGAAAGACCTCAGACACTCCCTTGCTGGGTTTCCTTTACCTCTGAGACCCTCTGTCTTCTTCTCCCCCCTAAATCCTTATGGGAAGGTTAGCCTCAGCTGGCGCGTCTCTCCCATCCTTCCTCCTAGCTGTGCAGGCTCACCTGGTGCCTCAGGTACAGACGCTTCATGGAGAGCAACTGTCCTCCTGGTCTGAGGCCCAGAAATCCCAGTGGTACTTTTTCCCCATCAGTGAAGAGTCCTTGAGCATCAGCTGTGAACTCCTACAGGGACCCTGTTAGTCCCAGAAGCAATTTAAAGTTTGGGAAGTCAAATGTGCAAGGGGTACAGGCCCTAAGCTTACCTGGGGCCTCCAGGGACCCCACCCTGTGTCCCAATTAGAGCTCAGGATGGGGTAGTGGTCAAGTGGAGATGGGCAAGAGCATTCAGCAGATGCTGGCTTCCTCCGGAGCTCTCACTGGGGTCTCAGAGAAGCCAGCGCTCAATTCAGGGACAGAGTACTTTGTCCCCTTATTGAAGTCCTAAACATCCAGAACAGGGAGGCAGGACAAATGTCTACCAGCAGCAGCAGCAGCAGCAGCAGAATTGGCTGCATTCGTTGAGCGGCTCCCATGTGCCAGTCACGGAAATGGACACTTTACAAGCAATAGGTTTAACATTTTCTCCACTTTCTCTCCACAAGGTGTCATTTCTTACCTTTTTGATCCTAAGCATTCTGACAGGCGTGAGGTCATGTCTCATAGTGGGTTTAATATGCATTTTCCTGATGAATAGTGATGTTGTGCCTCTTTTCATGTTTCTGTTAGCCATCTGTAGGCCAGCTTTGGAGAAATGTCTATTCAGGGCCTTTGTTCAGTTTTAATCAAATTATTTGTGGGTTGTTTTTTGGTGGGGGGCTGAGTGTTTTGTAATCTCTAAAAGAAATTGTTTTTACCCTTTATTCCCCTTTGAGAGACAGAGAGACAGAACATGAGTAGGGGATGGGCAGAGACAGAGGGAGACACAGAATCTGAAGCAGGCTCCTGGCTCTGACCTGGCAGCACAGAGCTCAATGCGGGGCTCAAACCCACACCCTGGAGATCATGACTTGAGCCAATGTCAGTCACTTAACCATCTGAGACACCCAGGTGCCCCTATGTGTTCTTTATATATTTTGACTATTAACTGAATATATTATCAAATATATTGTTTGCAAAAATTTCCTCCTTACAATAGGTTGTCTTTATGTTTAGCTGATGTTTTCCTTCAGTGTGCAAAAGTCTTCTGGTGTGGTGCAGTTCCAAGAGTTTGTTTTTGCTTTTGTTTCCCTTGCGTGAGTGGACATGTCCAGCAAAATGTTGCTAAAGCCGATATTCACGAAGTTGTAGCCTATGTTTTCTTGCGGAGTTTTATGGTTTCATGTCTTTCATCCATTTATATTTTATTTTTGTGTATGATAAAAGAAAGTGGCTCAGAGTTATTCTTTTGCATGTAGCTTTGCAGTTTTCTCAACACCATTTATTTTTTAATGTTTATTTGTTTATTTCGAGGGAGTGAGCATGCGTGAGGGGGCAGGCCAGAGATACAGGGAGAGAGAGTGTCCCAAGCAGGCTCCTCTCTGTCAGTGCAGAGCCCACCGTGGGGCTCGAGCTCACTAACCATGAAATCATGACCTGATCTGAAGTCGGACGCTTCACTGACTGAACCACCTAGGCACCCCAACTTTCTGTATTCTTGTTAAATAAATCTGTCATTGGTCATGGAATTTAATATAACTTGCCCCAAAACTGCTTCTATCCATCCACTACCATCTCTGAAACTCATTTTTTTTTGGTCTATTTGTTCTAGATCGAACCGTATCTTGCTCATTTCCACATGCTACACAGTCCTGTGCAGCGTTCATGGTACTAGTACTGCTGCTAGTACTGCTATCTTGTAGTTCTCTTGTGCTTACCATAAATAGCACTTATGTATAATATCTTATCTAATTTTTCTAAAATCAAGTGGTTTGGTTTTTTTTAGATTCCTTTTTTATATATATAGTTTATTGTCAAATTACTTCCCATAGAACACACGGTGCTCTTCCCTACAAGTGCCCTCCTCTATGTCCATCATTGTCTTCCCCATTCCACTTCCCCCTTCATCCCTCAGTTCGTTTTCTGTATTCAAGAGTCTCTCATGATTTGCCTCTCTCCCTCTCTGTAACTCTTTCTCCCCTTCCCCTTCCCATGGTCCTCTGTTAGGTTTCTCCTGTTAGACCTATCAGTGAAAACATATGGTTAGGTTTTAAAATACGAAGAAACAGACTGAGAAAGGTTAAGCAACCTGCTCAAGGTCAGAAGTAAGAAAATAGTTCCTGGTTTTTATTGTGATGAGATATGGAGGCTCAAAAATGCTACAGACTTAACATCTCTTGGACATTCACAGTGTACTTGAACATATTAAAGACTTTGAGGATTCCTGGGAAAAAAGAAATATGTCAAATTTTAGTCTGCTAAAGTCTTCAAATATATTTAGCCTCTATCTATTTATCTATCACTTTTATTTCATTCTCTCCTTCCTTCCTTCTTTCCTTCCTACCTTCCTTCCTTCCTTCCTTTCTCAGAATCTGAGTTATTCTCTAACAGAAGACTAGCTTTTTTTTAAATTTTTATTTATTTATTTATTTTTTATTTTTTTTCTCCTCTCATTTTGTTTTTTTTAAATAGTTTATTGTCAAATTAGTTTCCATATAACACCACGTGCTTCTCCCCACAAGTGCCCCCCACCACGACCATCCCCCCTCCCTCCCTCCCCCTCCCCCCTCAGTCCATGGTTCGTCTCCAGTATTCAATAGTCTCCCTTGATCCGTGTCCCTCACTCATCCCCGCTCTCTTTCCCCCTTCCTCTCCCCATGGTCCCCTGCCAGGCCTGTCCTGTTAGACCTATGAATGCAAACATATGGTATCTATCCTTCTCTGCCTGACTTAT